>PVIR01001411.1:0-124789 GCA_004026965.1 Petromus typicus | reverse complement strand
GGGATTACAGGCGTGAGCCACCACTCCCGGCACTGTGGTATGTGATACTGGTTGCTGCTGGGCGTGAGTCTCCACACCCAGTATTGTATGTGGTTACCAGGGATCGAACCCGGGTCCTTGCGCTTGCAAGACAGGCGACGGAACCACTGAGCTAAATCCCCAGCCCTAGAATCTTCATTTTTGTACAAAGGCTCCCTTATCATGTAAAGCTTGTATGAAATAAATTTGAATAGTTTTGTCCTACTGATATGTATCACATCAGTTTAATTCTTGGACTCAGCTAAGACACTAGAGATAGATACAGTTTGTGGAGCCAGTACAGATCATGACATTTTAGATTCAAAAAACGCATAACATGACCAAAAAAACTTCTTAAAGGTGTCGTATCAGTTTACAAACTACCAAGTATGATAGTGACAAAATAATTTAAAATTTTAAAATTCTATTAAATAAAGAATATATTGAGCCGGGTGTGGTGGCTCACGCCTGTAATTCCAGCACTCAGGAGGCAAAGGCAGGAGGATTTCTGTGAGTTCAAGGATCACCTGGGCTTTATAGTGGGCTCAGGGCCAGCCTGAACTACAAAGTAAGACCTTGTCTGAAAAAAAAAGAATATATTGAAAGGTAAACTGTAATAGTATACAATATAAAAATTCATTAAATCATTAATATTTATTTTAAAAACTGCTTACAAATGAATGTCCACTGATCTTTCACCTTGTGGAGAATAGGTAGTAAACAAATAGTTTTTTTGACATTAAAAGTTTGTTTTTTAAAAGATACTTGTAGAAAAGAAAAACATAAAATACCCTTATCATTTTCATGAGTATCATAATTTCTCTAAGATTGTGTTTCTTTAATTATCAGAGCAATAAAATTGAGTCAAATTAAGCTGAAGCTATATCTGGAGATTCAGGAAAAGAGAATAAGAATAAAGAACAAAGGTTGATGTTGTATTTCAGCAGCAGAGTCCTTACTTAGCATGTGTGAGGCCCTGAGTTCCGTGCTCAGCACTGCCAAAAATCCCATTAAATTAAGGGGCTGAGGTTATAATTCAGTGGTAGCCACCTGCCTATGATGTACACGATTTGCTCCTCAGAACTAGAAAAAAATTACATTCATATAAACATATGAAAAAAGAACAGAACGGAAATTTGAACTCAAAGAGATAAAAGAATTATGTAATATTAAGACTATTAAAGGGTAGCTTATTCATTGCATGTAAAACTTTTATTATGAAAATTTAAAAACATACACAAAAGTAGAGGATACAGTAAACCTCTATAATTTGACTTCATCCATTTCACTCTCATACTTTATTTGGCTTTAGTTTTTAAGGAAAATCACAGTAAATTATAATTTATTAAGTATGTATCAGTGTTATACTGAAGAGTCAGTTAGAAATCAACAGTTATATTTTTAAATGTTAGCATTTGTAAATATTTATCAATACTTATATCGGAAATTACTGTATGTTATTTATTGTAAGATGTGCATTTCTTTAAAAAGTGTAACATTTTTTCTCCTCTAAATAGTTACCTTTAAAAAAAGAAACATTTCTTTTTTGCTAGAACAGAGCAACAACATGAGGGAGTGCGTCGCTGGGACTCTGCAAGGATCCAAAGTGAGAACACAGGCCCACTGGGAAGATGCAGAGATACTGCAGCACAGAAAAAGGAGCTGGCATGCAGCACTTTCTCCCTGCACTGCGACTCATTGTCTGGGAAGGGTAGCTTGAAGCTGCAGACACACAATAAGAACTGGCAACCCCCGGGTCCTCCAAGGAGAATGCACCAGTGGAACAGAGCAATGGACGTAGAACACTGCAGTGGCTGGTGGGTTATTTGGATTCAGTCATCCCCCAGGAGAGGGCTACTGGCCAGTCACCATGCTAGAGGGGCCAATGAGCCTGGAACTCAGAGCGGCTGCTGGGTGGTTCTATCAGAGTGAGGCAGAGCCAAGTTCATCCAGGCAGGTAGGGCAGTTCATGGCTGTAATCCCAGTGCTCCAGAGGCAGAGGCAGGGTGACTGCTGAGAGTTCGAGGCTGTCCTGGGCTACTTAGTGAGTTTAGGGCCAGTCTGAACTGCAAAGCTGAGGCCCTGTCTAAAAAAGAAAAAAACCAAAACAACCCAAAACCAAAAGTAAACTAAAAAAAACCCTAGAACTAAAGGTGCAGCCTTGCTGGTATTATCCACCACCCTGCCGTAACTCCTGTGGTTAGCTTGCTGGGATGGGAACTTTTTGTGCCAGTTTGTCTACCAGAGACAGGAGAGACACCCCTCAAAGTGGACTTTTTTCTCTTATTTTCTTGATTGTTCTTTTTTATATAAGTACAAATAGTTAGAGTTTTTGCCATTGTTCTGTTCTTTTCATTTCTTCCTTCTCTCTTTCTCCCCTGTCTTCCTCACCAGTTTCCCGGAGTGGGCACAATCTCCCTTTGTTCTCCAGCCTTGTCTCTAGCTTCTTTCTCCTTTTCTATTTCTCTATTTTCTCTCTCTAATTCTCTTTTAAATTTGCTCCTGTAAGGGTAAAATCCAAATACTAAGGGCATATTTATTTATATAATGTTCTGATTTGTATCAGATTTTGTTATCTAACAACTATTTTGCATATGATTAAAGGTGGCAAATTAATAGCATAGTTTGTCTTTTTTTTTAATGCTATGTTTGGTGTGATTGTTACTGTTGATTGTACTACTTTAGCCAAGTTGGTGTGCCAAGACCAAGATTGCCTAAGGATCATAAACAATAATGTGGGCCACTGCCAGAGATTCACAGGCTCAGGCAGCAACTTCTTATCCTCAATAAACTTAAAAGGGTGTATCCTGCAAAGACTCCAGCTCAAAAGCCAGCTACAGTGGGAGGTATCTCCAAGAAAAGTCATCTTTCTAAGGGTTCTCAGTACTAGTAATAAAGCTTCTTACTGTAAGCAATTTGCAAGCATCAATTCAAATTAAACTAAAAAAAAAAAAAAGAAAGAAAATACACTTAAGCAAGATGCAACCCCAGACTTCCAGTTCACCAAAGGCAAATCCAGAGGGCAATAAGGTGCAATAATTCAAAACTGATCCACCTAGACTCTGAGATAGTAATAACAGAAGAAACAAGGCAAGTGAATGACACGTTAGAATAAATCAAATCAGAAATAATTTCACAGAGAAAAACGAGAGGAGCTTAGGAAAATGATGGAAAATATGAATGCTCTACACAGGAAAGAAACAGAATTCATGAAACAGATATTCAGGAGATTAAAAATTAAAGGTTCTTTTCAATCCTTTTCCTGAACTCAGCCTCAAACTCAGAAATCCTCCTGCTTCTGCCTCCTGAAGGCTGGGATTACAGGCGCGAGCCACCATGCCCAGTATGGCATTGTGGTATGTGGTTCTGATTGCTGGTGGGTGTGAGTCACCATACCCAGCATTGTTGTATGTGGTTATTGGGATCAAACCAGGCCCTTGTGCTTGCAAGGCAGGCCCAGAACCACTGACCTAAATCCCTGGCCCTTATGTCTGAATTTTTTATGTTACACTTTTCAGTATCTTTCTTGCTGAAAATTTTGTCACAGGTAATGTCTATAGCTTGCAAAGCTAGGTATTTAAAAATTACCAATAAATATTGAATTTAATTTTTAAAAATAATAAAATACTCCAAAATAATTATCAAATAGCAAATTCTGCCTAAATGATGTGAAGTTATTTATGTGTTTTATTTTACTTCGTATGAATATTTACACATTTTGAGACAAAAATAGTAATATATTTCTCAGAAGGTGCTGCCTCAGACACTGTAGGGGCTGTTATATGCATGATAAAAGGCAGATTAAAAGAAAAACTCAGCAAGAGTTTTATATTAGGGGTTATGAACTTGTATTAGTATATTTTATTTGATTTAATTGCAGAAAAAGCATATATTTCTTAATTAAATTTGTTTTTCCACTCATACATAAAAATAACTATACATATATTCACATGCATACATATTGACATGTGTATGTATATCCTAATGTTTAAACCAGGTTAAACAAATCTCTTCAAACATTACCATTTATTTTTGGTGAAAATATTCAAAATTCTTTGTTTTAGCTTTTTCAAGTATACACTACATTACTGTTATCTATAGTCTCCCTACTGTGCAATATAATAGCAAGAACTTCTTGGGGGCCGGGGAGTTAGCTCAGTGGTTCCGGCGCCTGTCTCGCAAGCGCAAGGACCCGGGTTCGATTCCCCGGTAACCACATAATAATACTGGGTGTGGAGACCCACACCCAGCAGCAACCAGTACCACATACCACAGTGCCAGGCGTGGTGGCTCACGCCTGTGATCCCAGCACTTGGGAGGCAGAGGTAGGAGGATTGCTGTGATGTGAGTTTGAGGCTGAGCTCAGGGCCAGCCTGAACCACAAAGCGAGACCCTGTCTCCAAAAACCTAAAAAAAAAAAAGAACTTCTTGATGTGATACCATTGGTCTGACTTCCACATTATCCAGATCCCATTAGATCTCATCTGAGGGGGAATCTTTAAAATCTCAGCTCTGTGATCTCTAGGGTTGAGCATGGGATACTGGAGGTATTTAGAAGGAGCTTCACTTTCTGGAGCATACTCAGTCCCTATCCTTGTGGTAGCACGTCCCTCCAGTTTGTGTAGGGAGTGAAAGGCCTTGGCGAGTCATTAGAGGATGCCTACGACTCTTCCTCCTCAGTTTCCTTCCCATGCTGTCCTGCACTTGGTGCTCCTACTACCAACTACCTTTCTAAATTTTCATCTAGATTGTTTGTTTTTGATTTAGCTTTGTAGTCATTAATCCTTGTTTCAATGGAACAATCATGGTTTTTTTCCCCCAAAATATAAAGTAATATGCTTCATAAATGTATTTTAGTTTTTTCCAGCTGGTGTTTCTATATATACACTTTCAGATCAGATTAGTTCTTTCTTAATATATTTTCTGTAGAAAATAAAATATATTGTCCTCCAGGTCTTTAATTCATTTCAAGATTGTTTGATTCCAGATAAAGAACTTGTTTTTCTGGTAGGGAACCAGTTACCTTACATGAACTCCCTAGCAGAGCACCAGCTACTTTCTAAAAGAATCTGTCAAAGTATGGCACCATTAGAACTAGAATGGTTTGCTTTCCCCGCCTTCCTTTGAATATCTTTTTGAGAGACTATAGCCATATTTGGAGCGAAGGAACAGTGCTGAAACAGACAATCTCTCTCCCCCAGAAAATTGGATTTGGTACAAAATCCATCAATGTTGCACAATTCAAACTTACATGGCACTGGGGATAAAAAAACACACATACTCATACACAAAGTACAGAATGTAATTTTCTCAATGTAAATATTTAAGTTCTTAAATTCCATGTTTACTTGTAAATATTCAACAGGAAGGAATACGATTAAATATACTAAAATATAAAAATAGAGGGCATATTGTTGGGAAACTATTAAAATATCAAAAACATGTAATAAAAACAGGATTTTAAAAATGTATATATGTGTGTTTATATACATTTCTATTAATACATATATGTTTATTACAGAAAGGAATATGCAAAATATTAATGGAGGTTATATTTGGTGATTTGATTCTCAAACTCCTCAAGAGTCAGTGTTATTGCTTCACAAATTCTTGCACTGTATTTACTGCACCAGCAAATATTGAGAGGAATTAGTTGATTATACTCCTACAAAGGGAATTTTCATTTATTCTAAAAGAATTCTTACAACTCAATAATAAAAAAAACCTCATGAAATGAGCAATGAATATGAATAAACACTTCAGTAAAGAAGACAGATAAATGTAAAATAAGCAAATAAAAAGATGCTCAATGACATTAATCTCACTCACAAAAAGTTAATAAAACCACAATGAGGTCTCATTACCTATTATCATTTGTTTAAAATTAAAGCTAAAACACCAAATTATGGTGAGGATACAGAGCAAATGAAATGTGCACTCATTCCTGCTGATACACTTTGGAAAAGAGCTTGAAAATCTCTTAAGCCCCCTTCTGCCTTACAGCTCAGCACTATCATTCCTAGGTATTTCCCCAAATTAAATAAAGTCATGTATCACAAAGACCAGCATGCAAATGTTTGAAGAAGTTTTGTTTTTTAAATTCTCTGTATGATAACTCCAAAAGGAAAACAATCCCATTATACTAATAAACTGTGGTATTTCATATTCTACTCAGTAATAACAAGAAGGGTATATGAGGGAAAGTGGGCAACTGGCACAAAGGCCAACTGATAAGGAATGGCTTGGTGTTCAGATACAATTGTTGAGATTTTGGAGTTGTGTATTTAAACCACATATATTGTATGCAATGCTGAGATTTAAGATTCAGGTTTTAAAGGATTCCAACTTCTACAATTAAATACAGGTTCCATTAAACAGGCAGACACTGAAACGGGGTATTTGTTGAATAGTGCATGAGCTGACAACATGTCACAGAACCCAGACCTGTGCAGGTCAGAGTGCAGTGCAGTAAAGTGAACAGTGGCAGCTCATAATTCTCCAGAAGCTGTGGTTCAGATACACTGGATAGAACAGATCCACAAACACGCTTCCCAGAAGTTTCTGTGTGTTTGCATGAGGTGTGCAGTTTCTCTTTCAATGTTCAAATGAATACACTATTACAAAGAAGTAGTGACTTTACTGATATTATCAAAATATAACAGTTTTCCAAGACATCAATGGCCTATCTTAAAAACATTAAAAAGGACTATTGGGAATAAAAGAATACAGTATTTTCTCCTGTCGAGGTGAATAGTCTTAACTCTATTTTACTTCATACTTTGGCTCTAAAGCGTATCTTCATAAAACATAGCCAAGACATGTAATACAGAAATGAAAAATGGAGTTTATAGACCATCTTCAATTAAAGAAAGTGAAAAGATTTATTGAACAAAGCCCTGAGGATGGGTTGGTCATCAGAAGGACCCAGATAGAAATATATAATAAGAATAAATTGGATCATCATCACCAGGGAAACGTTGGGACCAATAAAGCAAAAGAGGTAAGGAAGGCAGTCAAGCGGACTATTCCCAGAAAGTCAACTTCCAAAAATGAAGGCTGTTTCCAACTCCTGCTTTTTGCCAAGTGTGTCTTGGCAGTCCGGAGTGCTCTGCCTGGGCCTGTAGCATCCCAATGAAGTAACCAGAGACCATGTTGAAAGAAAGAAGGATCTATTTACAGAAATCAACAACAAGGAGTGAACAATGAATACACTCCAACAGGCTTTAACTCTTCCTCTAAAGATACATAACCTACTTGGACTCATCTAAATTGTGGTTGTGCCATGTGTGTCTAAACTCAGCATACACGGACTCAGCCAGATTGGTTCAATCCACAAGGTTCCACAAGAACCTTGTGCCTCAATTCTGATAGCTAGGACTTGCATGCAGCACAAGACTGTAGTGCTCCTTTTGACTTAATTCAGATTTTAAAACAGCCAAACATTGTTCTATGTGTCAGTGTTCTTTCCAGTTATTTTTCCTAGTACTTCAGTCCATTTAGACCTTTTTTTAGCTTTTGTTAGTCCTGCTCTCATGGGATGGAATCTTGACTTTGATCATTAAGTAATTATATGTAAATTCTATTCCCAAAGCAGTTCTATTGGAAGAATTAAGATCCTGAAAAATATATAGGGCTATCAGTAGTGAATTCAAATTAAAAGAAAACAAAATAATTATTTCACTGTATCCTAAGAATGATTAGCATAAAGAAAACAATGTAAAATTCAGCCAAAAATTTTAAGGTGAAAATTTAAAAAGAAAAATTATTTCCTTATCATCTTTTTATTAATGATAAATTAAATCTATTATAAAATAATAGTTAAAACCTATAAATAATAAAACAATAAGATTATATAGACATACTAATGAAATCCATAAATTTTAGGTTAACACATCAATAGTAATTGATACTAGAAGGACCCCTTTTCTCCTAAAATAAAACACATGGGTCAAATATAATAATAAAATATTCAGATACCCTGTCAAGCTAGAAATTGACAGCAAAATCTCTGGACTTCAAGAAATTAGAAGGAACAAGTAATATGAGGCAGTAATTGGTAAGCTGAATAGAAATCAAAATAGCTGACACTGTAGGGTAACAGTGTCTGTGCTAGTTTACCAGGAATAGGACAGCTACTCCAAAATAATGAGGAATTACATGCTTTTTTTCAGTTTCTAAAGTACTTTGATATAGATGATAAGTTATAAGGTCATCTCAACTAGTGGACATTTTAAAACTAGATATTATACTCTATTCAACAGTAGTACATCAGATAAACATGCAGAAGACTGTCCTGACCCAAAAACCTAACTATAATTTCCCTGAGCACAAGCAGAGACCACAGAGCAGACTATTCTACGAAATGGAAAGATGTTAGCAACTGACCTTGCCTAGGAAACCACAAGGTCACTTATTTTTTTGTGTAGGCTCTTCAGTAGAAAAATATTACCCACAGGAAGCCAAAACCTCAGCCTGTGGGTAGCTGTAGAGTTCAAATTCATTCTGTTTGCTTGGCTCAAACTATCCTAATCTAAAATGTTTGTGATATAATTGGTCCAGATATGTGTGGGAAAACCCATCTAATTTAGGTAGAGCCAAATAGAAAATCGCCACATGGTTAAGATTTAACATCTTATCCACATAGCCCACACCACCTGCTGGAGATGAATTTACAGTTGTACATTGTAATTTGAGGAAATGAATCACTGTGAGAAAGTATCAACAGACACAACAAATATGAGAACTTGTACATCAAAGACTAGAAAAACGATAGCCTAGTAATAAATATATTTTGAAATAAATATTTATAAAGATGGAAGGGACATGAATCATAATACAAGAATAATGCAATATTTTAAATAAGAGCAGGAAAATTTGTAAAAGAGTTAAACAAAATATCTTTTAAAAATTTATACCCATAAACAACTAGATAGAGTTCAATTTTTTTCTTTTTTATTAGTTTATCTAACACTCGTATCCTGTGTTATCTTACTATTGAAATTAGCTGTTGCAAATCTAGATTTTAATTTTTTTATTTTTTTATTTTTTTTAGGTTTTTTGAGACAGGGTCTCACTTTTGTGGTTCAGGCTGGCCCTGAGCTCAGCCTCAAACTCACATCACAGCAATCCTCCTGCCTCTGCCTCCCGAGTGCTGGGATTACAGACATGAGCCACCACGCCCAGCACTGTGGTATGTGGTGCTGATTGCTGCTGGGCATGAGTCTCCACACCCAGTATTGTATGTGGTTACCGGGGATCGAACCCGGGCTCTTGTGCTTGCAAGACAGGCGCTGGAACCACTCAGCTAACTCCCCAGCCTGCAAATCTAGATTTTTAAATAGGAAAGAAGACTAATTTTTTCCCTTGAAATTACACATGGAATCTTCAATATGTCATCAGGAATTTTTGAAAATTTATTTCAAGTTCTAATTTTGAGTTCTAGATGCCACACTAAATTTCCAACATGCTTACTATGAATGTTCATTGATTTCTATGATGTTGCACAAGTTAATATAAAATGTACACAAATTAACATATTGCTTAGAAACCCTACAAAAAGGAATCTGTAGCAGACATTCTAGTTGTGACAATAAACAAGTAATTAATCAGTGAAAAAGTTACTTTATGTCATAATTGGTATAAATTCTAAAATAAAATTTAAAAAAATAACTACTTGTGACTAAAAAGAAAATGTATAGATTCCCAAATTTGGCTTCTATACTGGGAACAAGTATAAAGTTATTCTAATAATACTAAATATCTGTTAATATCAGTATTACCTAAGTGCAAGTTACATTACTATAAAATAGTTAAAAAACTTAAACTGCTTTAAAATGCCAAGAAGACAACTCTTCTTGTGGTCTGGAAACATATTAGTAATAAATTATATAATGGTGGAAATTCAAGTTTCTTGCTAGATAATCTGATCTTTGCTATATTTAATACTCAGGTGTTTTGTTTTAATTCTATGGAAATAAGTGCAAAATATCAGTGGCTATTCAATAGGAAGGTTTCAGAAAGCTAGTGTTACTTGTTAAGTACTTCTTATTACTCATAGCCAAGTCCATAAGCAGTTTAACAATGGTTATACATACTATATGCATAAAAGAACTACTGTGTCATAAAATCTTTTTTTATTCAAATCTTTATTGGTACATTATGAATACACATCACCATCGCATTCAACAGTGACAGTTTGTAACAGAATATGACATGACTTGATTCTCATTTTTCCCCTTCCCCCACCAACCTTGCAATCCCCCTCCCTACATAAGCTTTGTTTCCTTTTTGCTTTATTACTATCACATTCTTTCCCCCCTCATTATTTACACCCACACCCTCTTTCCTTTAAATATTTTCTATTTCACAATATCGACTATACATATTGGAACTCATTTACATCTTCATTTTCTCACACCAGAGAAAAGATATGATATTTACACATCTGTGACCTATTTATTTCACTTATGAGGATGTCTTGAAGGAACATCCATTTGAGTACGAATGACTCAATCTTATCATTTTTAATGGTAGAATAATACTCCATTTTATAAAAGAACCACATCTTCTTTATCCAGTCTCCTGTTCGTAAAATCCTTGTTTATGGACTAGAGGTTTGTTTTTTAAAACTAAAAGAGAATAAACCTAAAGCAAAATAATAAAATATATTTAAAATTGAGAAATAAACAGCACCTTCATAAAAGGATCTATTTTGCTAACATGAATTTAAAATGCTGAAAATTAGGGAGAGAAACAAGTCCTTTTCCAAAAAATATTTTTTCCATGCATCTTAACATTTGCCCTATTTTAATAGGCATACAAACATTGAAGAGGATGAATAGTTAGATCTCTATAATTGTATTTATTCTAAACCAGTTAAATTGTATTTATTCTAAACCAGATAAAATAGTTTACAGGAACTGGGGATTTAGCTCAGTGGCACTGTATCTGTCTTGCAAGCACAAAATCCTGCATTCAATCTCAGGTACTTAAAAAAATGGATTAAGAAAAGGTAATGTAGTTTGCAATATGTTGATCAGAGAGATTTATAGAGCATGAACAAAGTAACAATACTTATAAATAAAATACACTGATTCATTAAGAAAGCTAAAATTATTTTTCCTCTAGTCCATATTCTCAGTAACTTGGCCAAGTTGCTATCATCACTCAAATATAATGTGATTGTGGTATTAAATTAGTACTTCATTAGAATAAACTAAAATAAATGTGTAAATTAATTAATTGATCAAGTTATTCCGACTTTTGATATGATTATAACATAAAAAGGCTTAGTTCTGTGATGTTGAAGTTTCACTGTCTTCTTATGAATCCAAACGTACTCGGCAAATAGACAATGACACGACCATACATAAAAACAGAATTCTGAGCAAACAATCTGCATCCTGCCCAGAAAATCAGTCACCTTATTTACAATAAACATCCTTGAAAGATAGCCTGATACAGTATAACACAGGCTTGCAGGAAGTCAAGTTGCTATCTCTCATGACACTTGAGGAAGCTAACTTAATACCCTCTATAATGATCAGTCCCAAATGGTAAGGACTTGATTAGGAAAGAACAGCTCCCAGTTCTAACATGGAACAACTAGAGAAGCCCAGTAGCCAGTCATTTAACCAAGTATTTAATACTGCTTCCGGTTAACTTGCCTACAACCCCCCCATGCTCACAGCCTCCAACCAGGTCACAATTGAAGCTTTTTTCTCTGTCTGGCTTGAGTCTGCCAAATTGCAACTGATGACCATCGACTCCATTGCAATCTCAAGGTCAGAAAACACAGCCTGGCTTTTCCCCTTTATTCAAATATTCTTATTTATTTACACAAACCCACCCATCTATCAGAAAATATTGCTATGAATGGCAATTCATAAGGAGCTGACAGCTAACAGTTACTATACCTTATTCTGAACTGTTTTAAGTGTTTTACATGGATTACCTAGTTTAATTTTACAATAAATACAATGCTACTGAAATTGATACCAAAAGTATGTTTGTTTTAAAAATGAAGGGTCTGAGACTAAGACATGCCTAAGTGAATAGCTTGTTGATATTCAAGTAATAAGTAGTAAAGCAAGAGTTAAAATAAAGACAATCTGATTCCAAGGAGGTAACTCAGCCACTGTACCACAGTCAGTCTGAGACACGGAGGCATCTAGCTGTTTTAGCCACTCACAAGAAAACAGAAAATACAAAATAACATTTTATCTCAAGTTTACAATTGGTAACAAAATATTGTGCAAAAATAACCTTTGAATTAACTTATTCCCATCTCTTTCTTTTAGAGATTGACTAAGTAAGGCTCAGAGGAAGGAAATAACTTGCCCACTGTTATATATCTACACAACAGACAAGGGAAAGTTGAAAGTCCAGGTCTGACCCCACCCAGACACCCAGCAGGCTTCACTGGGAGACGACTCATTTGCCAGGGAAGATTTACGACGCTGAAAAGACTTTATGCAAAATAGTGTGATGCTAGTATATTCCAAACACATAATACCTAATATGGCCAAGTACGTATCTTTTATAGAGATAATCAGCTAAATGTTATTTATGAGGCCACTGAAGTTCAACAAATATTTATTGAGGGCTCACTGGTGTTAGACACGATTTCAGACACTTCTCTTTCATTAGTGAATAAAATGAAAATCTCTCTTACTGGTTTTATATTATAGTGAGAGGAAATAGCCATTAATGCAACAGATATGTGCAAGCAAAATGCATGTTAGAAAGTGATAAGTACTATAATAAAACTGAGGAGAGCAAGTGATTTCGGGGAAAGCTATTTTGAAACACAAAGGGCAGGTTGCACATTTAAATAAAATCCTTTGGTAAGCCTCTCTGAGATGTGACTTAACCAGGCATGTGATGAAAACACTCCAAGCAGAGAAATAGGCAACATAAAATCCTAGGAGACAGACTGAGAATAACAAGGATTTAGCTCAGCAGCACAGTGCCTGCCAGGCAAGCACAAGATCCTAAATTCAATCCCCGGTACCAAAAACACAACAACAAAGAACCATAGATGAGACATTAGAATTGTAAATTAGGGGAGGGTGTTTAACCACTGAATTAATTTAATCAACCAAATAAAAGTTACACATTTTCTATTTAACTATAAATATATAACTGGAGGCCACATGGTCAAGGGAGTTCATGTTCTTTTTTCTGAGATTAGCATATTAAATGTATCAGAATGAAAATGTGGGTTGACACGTTTTGACACCATATGTTTACACCAAAATTATACTCCATATTTACCATGTGGTTAGTGATGAAGACCTTTTAGAGCTTGCAATGTTAAAAACAGCCCACTGTGTCATAAGTGCTATAGGTTTACCACCACTGATGTCCCATATATTTGTGCCATCATTTGTGCATCACTAAAATGGTAAATGTGGAGCACAATTTTGGCATAAATATATAATGTTATGACATACAGTTTCTGATTATTTAATTGGCACAGCAAAACAAAGTGCCAAGGAAGTAAGTGTACTTCTGCAAATTTTAACTATATTACAAATATCAGAATGAAAATTTTGGAAAACGTGGATTGATAATTTGTTTTACTAATCCAAGCAATCATGCAGAAATTGCATGTGGGTTGTATAATAATGATCTGAAATTGTGGGTCTGAGGTTTCTTCTCTGGAGATTTTTAAAAATTTAATTCATAGTGGTCGCAGTAAGGGGAGGAGTGAGAGGGAGGCCTGTTATGGTACCTGGACACTGGTATTTTTCAGAAGATCCCTGGGTGATTTTAATACACAGCTGTGGTTGGGAAGTGGTACGCTGGTATGCATAAAAAAGAATTTTTTTTTCTTATTCCTACTCCTGCATACTCTGTTTAATGTGCTAAATACTGCTGCTCTACTACTGTCATTCTTTGGAACTGTGAAACTGTGGAACTTTGAAGAAGTCTTGGGAGCTTTTCAATCCATCTCATTAGAAGGGAAAAGTTAGGCCACATTTCTCTTTTACTGCCTTATTTATGTTATCCTACACCAATAATCAGGATTACGTGAATGCCAGAAGCCTGAAAAGGTTGATGAAGAATGAGAATGTAAGAAGAATGAAAAAAAAGGGTAGCAACATATTTGGCATCAAAGTACTGAATATCAAATTTGAAAAACAAACAATATTCAGTTCCAAGTTTTAGCATTATTATAACAAAAAATATCCTATAACTCCAAATTTTCATGAAAGGCCATTTCATTTTGGGGTGTCTCTCACATATATTTATTATATGTATGATCTCAAGTGGGCTGAATGCAAAAAACCATGGGTCCCCAACCCATCTTCCAAATCCTTCCAATTTTGTTTCTAGAAACAATCACTTCTCACTGTTTTTGTCCGTATATAATGTTTATGATATTAACTCTTGGTATGTATTAGATCTTATATACTTACTTTCTGTCATGAAAGATAAGATTGTAACTACATTGAATCATCCATTTTCTGTACTTGCAATCTCTAATAAAATATGTCACTATTGTTAGTTATCTCATTAATTACATTTGTGATCTTAAATACTATATTTAAGGGTAGACTTCTTGTTTCAACTCTAAGCAGTCAGACAAGAATAGTAAATACCAATCCTCTTTAGTCTTGGTTGTTCTCTTTCACATTGTAGCGCCAAACATTTAAAACCTGTAGAATAACCATAGCTAAATGATTTTTAGTTTTTCTGAAGTGGCTTCTTACTCCCTACAGGTGAACTGTAAATTTGAAAATCAGGAACTTTCCTAGTTCTCCTATAGCCCTGAAGTCTTTCAACCTGGTGAGGCAGGACCCCTGCTGTACGAACCACTATTATCCTGAATCATCTTCATTGTTTTTTCTGAATTAGTTCCACTGCTTCATAGATCTGACCTGCTCGTTTTTGTTTTTTTTTAAACAATTGCCTTAGTTTGATGGACTGTATTCTCAAGTAACATCCAAAAGTAATATTTAGGAGGTAAGCTTTCTAGATTTATATTTATTTTTTTTTATTCTGCCGCTAAGTTGTTGATGTGCTCGAGTTAGGATAGAATTCCAAGTTTAAAACAATATCCTTTTGGAAGTTTTAAAACATTGTCTCTTAAAACTCCATCCCGTTTATGAGAAATCTGCTGTCCACCTGACTCATTCCTTTTTATAGGACCTGGATGTACCCTGGGGAAACTTTTGGACTCACTTCTTTCTTCTTGTTATCCATATAGTTCATCATATATCTACATGTGCACACCTTCCTTTTTCCTGCTCAGCACTCAGTACACTTGTACATTCATGTCTCTCTTAATTTGTCTACAAGTCAGCAACCTGTTCTCTTGCTCAATAAGTTTCATCCAACAATCTTCTCTTTCTGTTTCTGGAATTTTTATTCTAACACTAAAAGCCTGCATTAATTCTTATGACTTATCTTTTGTCCTGTGTCTTTCTCTACTTCCCTCTCTCCTTTAATCTTGCTGTAATGCAACAGGGCCTACAAACTGACCTAATAAGCACCGAGAGAGAAAGACCGCTCATAACTGTTTATCACTTCTTAGTTCAAGGCTTACCTACCGTCAGTCCTCCTGGGTTTACTGTATGAGCATTATCTGATTGCTCATACCAGAGTGTGGATTCACTCTTACCACAAGCCACAATCTGTTTCTAGTTTTGGATTACTTTGTTGCTGAAACATAATACTTGACATTGTAACTTAAAGGAAAGGTTTATTTTGGCATTTTGTAGAGGTTTCAGTTCAGAGTTAGCTGGAAGGCAGGGCAGCATGGGGGAGAACTGCTCCAGGCTGGGCAGACACGAAGCACAGATTAAGGAAGGAAAGAGGAGGTTGGATCCTCCCGGGCCACATCGCCTGTGACCCGCCTTCTCTGACCAGGCTTCTCCTCCCAAATCACATTAGCTATAACCTCATCCGGGGACTCATCCACTGATCGGTGTCACGCTCCCATGATCCAATCATCTCCAAAAAGTCCCACTCATGAGTTCATGAGCCTTTGAAGGAGCGTCTAGTTATACATCAGGACCGGAAGAGAGCAGTGAACTAATACGCTCCTTACTCTGTAGTAGACAGAAGCAACATTTTATATTAAAATATTGGGTGTCAGGCATAGTTCTGGAGTCAGCAGCTGTAGCTGTAGCTGTAGCTTTCTGCCTGGAAGGAAATTTTTTGTTCACAGATGGGCAGCAGCTCCATGACCTACTCTCGCAGTGTAATTTCGGAAATTTTTCTGAGTCCTTTATTATGTTTCTTCAATCCCCCTATGATTCTGTAAAATACATAATGTTCCCATAGAAATTCTTTTTTTAAAATTCAAATCTTTATTGGTACATTATGAATACACATCTTCGCATTCAACATTGAGTTTGTAGCAGAATATGACATGACTTTATTCTCATTTTTCCCCTTCCCCCGCTGCATTAACCCCCTAGCCCCTATATACATAAGCTTTGTTTCCTTTTTTCTTTATTACTGTCACATTCTTTTTCCCCTCATATTTACCTGTACTAGAAATTCTTTTAAAGTTTAGATTAGCTAAACTAAATCTTGTTAATTCTATTCTCTGCAACTAAATCTATTGCTACAATATTCTCCAAAATAAATTGCATTTTTTTAGTGGAAAGTCCCTATTAGTATTTTTTTTTTTTTTTTTTTTTTTGGTGCCTAAGATCGAACTGCAGCAGCATACCTTAAGAGCTCAACACTACTAGCATCCTCAGCTTTGTATACACACAGGGAAGCATTCCTACTACTTGCTATTTAGGTAGAGAATGGAAATGATGTGATGAGAATTCCAAGCTCAGAGCTAGACAGAGGTATTTTACGGTAATCAGCAAGTATCAATGGGCTTGTGGAAAATGACCCTGAAAGACATCTGAGCTTCCCAAAGTTTCAAGTTAATAAAGATGTAACTTTCTCTAGAATGTTTTCTAAAGGCCTCTCAGTCCTACACTACCAAGTTACTGCCTTTGTGACTTGGCCCACTGATGGATTTGTGTAGAGTTTATGAAACACAATAGTTTATTTTGAATACATGACATTAAAATTATTTGCTTGGAGGTGTGGTGGCACAAACCTGTAATCCCAGCACCCTGGGAGGCTGATTCAGGAAGACCACAAGTTCCAGGGCAGCCTGAGAAATCTAGCAATTTAGTGAAACTCTGTCTCAAAATATAAAATTTTTTTAAAAAAGACTGGATGTAATTCAGTTTGAAGGTCTTGGGTTCAGTCTCCGGTACTGCACTGTACTCAGTCACATTATTCATAATTTATTTGCTTCTAGAAATGCAAAGCATAGTGTCTTAGCTTGGGTTACCATAACAGAGCACTACAGACTAGGTAACTTAAACAACAGAAATTTGTTTTCACAGTACTGGAGGCTGGAAGTCCAAGACTAGAGCATCAGGGGCTGGGGATTTAGCTCAGTGTTTCCAGTGCCTGTCTTGCAAGTTCAGGGGCCCAGATTCGATCCCTAGTAACCACATACAATAATACCGGGTGTGGTGACTCGTGCCCACCAGTAGTCAGTATCACTTACTACAGTGCTGGGCATGGTGGCTCATGCCTGTAATCCCAGTACTCGGAGGCAGAGGCAGGAGGATTGCTGAGTTTGAGGCAGAATTCAGGATCAGCCTGAATTACAAAGCAAGTCCCTGCAGAACACCAGCAGATTTGGTTCTGGTGAGGGCTCTCTTCCCAGCTTGCCCCCCTTTTGTTTTGTACCCTCCACTGGGCAGAGTGAGCTCTGGTTTCCTCTCTTCTTTCTATAAGGCACCAATCATGCCTGATTAGGGCTCCAACCTTGAACCCTCATTTTGTTACTGTGTGGTGGATATGACAGGCATATTTCAGGTTCCCGTGTATGCCAAGCAATCAATTGTGAAATATACACTCAGGGGTGAAAGAAAAGCAGCAACTTGTACTGAAGGCCAGAAACAAACCAATGGGTGACATAAAAGAACAATGCACATCACGGAGACAATCAGGCTCCTGGGCTCAAGGGCGGGAGGAAAAAGGGCTTGTGTGTGCTCTGGATGGGCAGCAGGGATTGCTCCGAAGGTGGTGCTCGGGCTCACGGGGCAGAAGGAGTGAAGTCCTCAATCTCTAATATTCTATCTACACTAATTCATCTTAATTACTTCCATACGGGCTGTATCTCCACATACAGTCACACGGGAGGCTAGGGCTCTAACCTACACAACTAGGGGAACACAATTCATTCAGTTTATAGCACAAAAAAAACTTGTCACCTAAGTTGAGCCAGGCATGTTGACACTTTTAACCATTTTCTTATCTCATCCTAACAACTAATGATCTATTAAGACCTATTATTCTCATGTTACAGACCAGGAGGCAAAAGTCAGAGATATTAAGTAATGAGGCAGGACACACAGCAGCATTGTGAAGATTCCAAGTACAGACACCCTCTTACATCTACATTATAATTTAACATGTACAATGCTGGCACATTTTAGAATAGTAAGAAGAGTGTCAGGTAAGGTTTCTACAACCAATCTATACTGCAGACTCAAGGAACGATTAATGGTGCTATAACCCTACTCTGAATATACACTCTGTCATGCGCACTTCGTGACAGGACTGAAGTGCAAGTGAGAACAGAGTTGGGATGACACACCAATTTATACCCTCACTGTTTCCTTATCACTCCAGTCACCTTGTTTTTTTAATTTAAGTACGTTTTAAGTTACTACTTCAAAATAAAAATATAAGAATTCTGGTATATGCTTTTCACCATTAGAAAACTCCTGTATAGTTATTGAGACCTAATTTAATCAAAAGCCATTATGAAATGTAAACTAAGATAGGACATTCACAAGGTTAAGTATAATCCAGGTGCAGTCCAAAATGTGACATGCCCACTTTACTATCTGTTCTGAAAACACTGCAAGAAAGCTCAAAATGAAAACAAAGCCATAAAGGAAAAATGTGCAATAGAGCACTTGTAGACATTCTTAATAATGTCAGCTATTATATTTCCCCTTGGATTAGGTTGGCATACGTGTCCTTTAAAGTGATAAGGATATAAATATTAAGGGAAAAGTTACTCACTCATTCACTCTCAGAACCAACATCAAAATAAACTGGTCAGGCTGTCAATAGTTCCAAGAGGAGTGTGATGATTGTGGGGTCAACTTGAATAAGAAATGCCTGGAGGGTTAGTTAGCACAGCTCTAGGTGCGGTGATGGACTTACTGAAGAGGGCAGACCCATCCTGGGTGTGGGTGGCACCAACCAATAGGCTGGTGGCCTGGATGGAATAAAAAGGGAAGCAGGAAGTCTGGCTTCTGCATCTTTGGAGGATCCGGCTGGCTTTCCAGCACAGACTGCAGCGCAGACCCATCCCCGGCTGGACGCTAACGGGCCTCCCCGGCGGCCGCGGCCTTGGACATCTGACTGGATCCTGCAGCTCTGCAGGCACACGCTTCCACACCTGCAAGCTGCCACCGTAAGCCTACCTAGAAAATTCTTTAAATATCATCTGTGTGTGTACATTTTGGATGTTTAGTAACCCTGAGTAGAAAAACAGATTTTTTTAAAATAGGTGAACATGAAGTGCCCCAGATTTTAAAATACCTGTAAATTGAAAGTAGATTCAACAACTCTCAGCAAACATACTCTCAGAGATGTTTTCAAAACTGTATTTAAAAGCTGGGTGCGGTGGTATGCTTCTATAATTCCAGGAGTCTCGGAGGCTGAGGCAGTCAAGTTCCAGACCAGCCTCCTGGGCAATTTAGCAAGAATTTGCCACCAAAAACAGAGCAAGAAAGAAAATTCCCACACTACATATTATAGATATGTCTATTATTTAACCCCCCCCCCCCCGCGCGCAATGGTCGGGGAGGTCCGGGAAGGTGGAAAGAACTCCATCGGACAGTATGTAATCAATCCCAGCTAGTCGTCTTCCCTGCTGCCCCTCAACTTTTAATTTTTGACAAATGGACGTTCCCGGTCAGAACCCTTGTAACTCCCAGTTGCACCACAGTCACTTAAAGCTGCGGTCTTCAACTTGCCTTCCTGACCTCACCCCCACCCCGCCCCGCCTCGGGACTCGGGAGGTCTGACGGAGCTAAGGAGGCGGACGTTGGAGACGCATTTACTTAAAGGAGGGGAACTGAACCCTCCCGGAAACCGAACTTCCACAATCTGAACTCTGTGCGGGCCCGGCCGCCTGTGGTTTGCTGAGTGATGCAGGGTTCAGCGGCAGTGTGGGGAGCTGTGCTCCCAGGCGCAGGAAGTTCGGCATTTCAGGGTACTTCTGTGGGCACAGGGCGTCCCGCTACCGGGGGGTCTGCGGGCCCAGAGCCTGAGAGCCCTCGGCCGCGCCAAAGCCAACCCCGCGTGCCTTGGGGACCAGGCCCAGCGGAGCCAGTCAGCGCAGCCCCGCCCCATGTCGCCACGCCTCATCGTCAGGCCACGCCCCCGCCGCAGCCGCTCTCCACCAATCGCCGGCCTCGCGCACGCCGCACCTGCGAGGAGGAGCCCGCGCGCCGCCGCGGCCCGCCCGCCCCGCCCCCTCGCGGTGCTCGGAGCCCGCACCGCTGCGCCGGCTCTCGCGGGCGAGGAGCGGAAGCTGCGCGCGGGCCCGGTCTCCAGCGCGACCGAGTTCTGGAGGGCCCCGTGCCCGCGGCGGGGCGCCCGGCGGACCCTACGGACGCGAGCGAGCGGGCGCCCGAGCGGCAGCCCTGAGCGGAGAGGCGGCAGCCCCGGCGGCCGCGCTCGGGCGCCCCTCGCGCCGCGCCTCATGCCGGTGTGGTGCTGCCGCTGCTCCCTGGCCGGGCATTTCAGGTGACTCGCGCGCGGGGCCGGGCGCGCCGGGGCGTTCGCGTCCCGGTCTGGGTGGGGGCCGAGCGCCGGCCGCACGTACCCTCCCGCCGCCCGTGCGGTGGGTCCTCCTGCGGGATACCGGCTCCGCGGTCCGCGTCCGCGCCTGGGCCGCGCTGGTCATGAGACCGGGAGACCGCTAGGCCGGGGACTTGGTCACCGGAGCCGAGACCTCCGAGTCAGTCCTACCAAGTTTTAGGGGTGGGCTCCACCGAGGGCCTCCGTTAGGTTCATATTACTTAAAGAAATCTTAAGTTGCTGGGTTAAGAAAGGTAGGGAAGTACTGCTCAGTGTTACGATGTAGTTCCAAATAGGATCTGACTAGTTTTAAGTTTGCCAACCATTGTTTGTAAGCCATGTTATGATGTAGGAATACGTAAGATGTCAGTTTGACAATGATGAGAAGAGTTTTTAGGGCTGATAAAGTTAACGTAATTCTGAAATGAAAGTGAAGATGTTTTCTAGATCGAGTAAAATTGTTCAGTACTTCATTTAAAAGGTGAAAGAGTAGAGATACCTGAAACTGCTTTTAAACCTGGGTGAAGAAATGTTAAGCTTAGTGCTGTATAGATTTAAATCCTTGTTTTACATATATGAATATTCCAAAATAATTGTGTAGCACTTTAAAAAAAAACTCTCCTTAAGAGTTCTTTAATGAATTAGAATGGAAGCAAGAAAGATTTTCGCTTAATTTCAGACTAACATTTCCGTCAGTTATGAATATAAACAAGTCAAAGTATTTGTCATTTATAGAAGTCACAAATATTTTTATATCACTGTTGTTGAAGATAACTAGAAATGTTTTTTTTTTTTTTTTTTTGGATGGTCTCACTCTTGTAGTTCAGGCTGGCCCTGAACTCAGCCTTGAACTCACAGCAATACCCCTGCCTCTGCCTCCCAAATGCTGGGATTACAGGCGTGAGCCACCAAGCCCGGCCCTGTGGTATGTGGTAGATTGCTGGTGGGCGTGTCCCCACGCCTGGCATTGTTGTCTGTGGTTAACCAGGAATCGAACCTGGGCCCTTGCCCTTGCAAGGCAAGCGCTGGAACCACTGAGCTAAATGCCTGGCCCGATGTTAATTATTTTTATGATTTCTTTAAATTTACAGTGTTACACATCGTTGAACTTGCACAGAGAAGCATATACCTCTATGTCTAGAGGGTTTTTTAAGTAACTATATTTTAGTGGTTTCCTTTTAAATTCTCTATATGTTTAATAACGTTATTCAGAAGAGAAATCCACACGGTTTACCAGAGAGCTATAAAGCAAAAAAGTTCAGAACTGAAAAAGTTCAGAACTACATTGTAATAGCAACAAGCTAGACTTCTCAGTGAGATTTTAATGGATCTCTGAATTCTAAATGTTACAAAAGGTCTTGTTGAGCAAGGTGATGATGTACATGCTTATAATTCCAGCAGTTAAGGTAAGGCAGGAAGATCACGAGTTCAAATCCTACCTGAATAAAAATGAGACCTTGTCTGAAAAACAACACGGGGAGAGGGGGGATGTTGGGATGTAAGTGAGGCATAGAGCACCCCTGGGTTCCCCAAGTACCCCAAGAGAAAAACAAGGTCTTATGTAATAGACTGCTGAGTTACAACTTCTGATAAATGCTGACTGCGGTTAGAGAGTGTTAGATTCACTGGAGAATTTTAGAAACCAGGTTCCTCTAGTAAAAATTTGTTAAACTCCTGAGAAACTGCTGTCCAAAACCCTTCTGCTACTTTTGATAAAAAGTTGAACTCTGAGGGTAGTTTGAGCTTCATCCTTTCCATTAATGCCAAGTGGTAAATAATTGCTTATCTCTGGTCTCGGTCTCATGACCAGCGCGGCCCAGGAGCTGGGTTTGAAAACAAAACTACTTGTCATGTTTTGGTTTTGAGAGGAAGGAAGACAAGCCTGCTACATTATCACTGTAAAAGTAGTTTTGTTGTGTCTAAAATTTTTTTACAAATTGTTTGCCAACTCTCTTAGGAATGTACTTCTAATTAGTGGAATTCTTTGTGCAGCTTTATTAGAAACAGATTTTGTTTTATAACAGATTGTGACATCTACATTTGAGAATTTGTGTAATATCTGAATTGGTAGGAATTGTGCAAGGGCTGTTCACCAGCTTTTCAAGAGAGCAAACCTCATACTTCCTATTGTGAAAGATGAAGAAGTGTGATTGACTTCATTTATGACCTTTGAACCTTCTTGTGGCATTATGAGTTCAGTAAAATTTAGAATCCCACTTCTAAAGACTATAAAATATAAGGTAGTAAAGCATTTTGTTTTAGCTTCACTGACCACTTAGAGAAGTATTGCTGTCTTGCAGAAAAGTCTTTTGCTATTCAGATACTAAGTCTGCACTATTCTTTAAATTTGTTTCGTAAACTAGGGCTGTAATGTTTCAAAAAAGAGAAAAAGGCAGGCTTCTAAAATCCTCTCAAATGTCTTCTAACTTGATTGAAGCTGAACTTTGTCATAACTATTTTTGCATGTGTGTGGTGCTGTTCTTTACTGTTTCCTAAATTAGACATTTTTCTGGTTTAATTTCCAAAGAAAGAAAAGTCGATTTTTATTACACAAGATAAGTTCTTGCCTTAAATAGTGTCCAAATTGCAAATCTGAGTGTAAATTAACACTGCAGTTTGGGTACTCTTAAAACATATAGCAATACAGGCTGGGGATTTAGCTCAGTGATTCTGGCGCCTGTCTTGCAAGCTCAAGGGCCAGGGGTTCAATCTTCTGGTAACCACATACAGTACTGGGCGCAGCAGCAATCAATACAACATACCACAGTGCCAGGTGTGGTGGCTCACCCCTGTAATCCTAGGCCGTGGGAGGCAGAGGCAGGAAGATTGCTGTGATATGAGTTTGAGGCTGAGCAGAGGGCCAGCGAACTACAAAGTGAGACCCTGTCTCGAAAAAAACCCATACAGCAATAATTAATGCATACATACCTTGGCCTTTGAATTTTTTATAAAGAGTACTTACTCATGGGCCTCATTTTACTATTGCTTTATGTAAAACCAGCTAATCATAGATTTTTGGTGGTGTACTTTTGATTCAGGATTTTTCATATTTCTATGACGTCACTGTTAAATTACCAGTGACCAAGTTTAGTACACAGTTCGCCATACAAACAGATTGCACCAGTGACAGTGGTACCAAAAATTAAAACACATTACTTATACTGTATACTGTATAAATTTAGGTAAGCCAATGGGTAGACATTTTTAAATTGTAAAAATTTTGGCTCTTTTAACACTGCTTGACACCTAGGATATACCAGTCATTTTTCGTGAGGTCAGCACACAAAAACCCCTTAACTTAATAAATGGATACAGCAGTATTGCAGGACACAAGATCATCGTAAAAAAGTGAATTGTAGTTCTAGTTATTAGCAATAAACAATCTGAAAATAGGATCGGGGATTTGGCTCAGTGGTTCTGGCTCCTGTCTTGCGAGCCTAAGGACCCTGGTTTGATCCCTGGTTAACTGCATAACATACTGTGTGTGGAGGCTCATGCCCCACAGCACAAGTACCATGTACCACAGTGCTGGTCGTGGTGGCTCATGCCTGTAATCCCAGCACTTGGGAAGCAGAGGCAGGAGGATTGCTGTGATGTGAGTTGGAGGCTGAGCTCAGGGCCAGCCTGAACTACAAAGCGAGACCCTGTCTCAAAAAAAAAGTCTGAAAATAAAGTTAACAAAATAATTCCATTTATAGTAACATCAAAAATAATGTCATGCATAGAAATGAATGTAAAATAACCATGATTTTGTATCTTGAAAACTAGGAAATGTTAGGAAAAATTAAACAAGGTATAAATAAGTCTGCATACTGGTGCACACCTATAATCCCAGCATTCTGGCAGCTGAGGCAGGAAAATTTATATTTTGAGGAAATGTGGGGGTTGAGACAGGTTTCACTATAGTTGAGGCTGGCCTTGAAGTCTGTATAGTTTAGTGATCCTAGTAATCCTCCTGCCTCAGCCTTCCAAGTACTGGAATTTCAGGCAGTGCTATCATACATAGCTAATCTTGAGTTTGAGATCAGCCTGGCTAACAGTGAAGCCCATTAATAAAAATAAAATAAAATTTTAAAAAATTATGAGTCTGGGATTTAGCTCAGTGGTTCTGGCTCCTGCCTTGCAAGTGAAAGGGCCTGGAGATTGATTCCGGGACTCCCCCACTCCCACAACAATGCTGGCTGTGGAGACTCACACTCACCAGCAATCAGTACCACATACTACAGTGCCAGGTGTGGTGGCTCACACCTATAATCCTAGCTCTTGGGAGGCGGAGGCAGGAGGATTACTGTGAGTTCAAGGCTGAGTGCAGGGCCAACCTGAACTACAAAAAAAAAAAAAAAAAAAAAATTAAAAGGCCTAAACATAGTCATGTACTATATAAGGACATTTTAATCAGTGACAAACTGAAATAGGATAGTGGGCCCCTAAGACTAATTGCCTAGTGGCATAGCTATCTTAGTTTGCATAAATACACTGTGACATCAGTACAGTCTGGAATGATTTGATGCATTTCTTAGAAAATCTCAACATTGCTCATAATATGGCTGTGAGTAGAAAGGAATCTTCTGGTACAGGAATACTGTGTCTTAAGGAATGCATCCTCCATCCTAAGGAATCTACCTTACAGATGTGTCCAAAGGTCACTGCAAAGCAGAAATTCCTGTTGCTGCCAAATTCTTTGTATTTGTCAGCCTTTGGATTAGTGAGTTGACTCATCTCATGTTTATCAGTTGGGGAACAGTAATAAATACATTTCTTAGTAATTACTGAGCTTTATTCTTCCAAACTTGCTGGCTGTTGCTGATTGCATAAAGATGAAAAACAACTCAGTTGGTTTTATTCTGAAGTAATCTATAAAAATAATATTGACCACGATAAGGGATACTCTGTTTATTTCATCAGCATATTAAAATATTAAAGCTAGTTTCTAGAGAGGCAGTTGGGAAATACAGATTGGATATCAGCCTTAAGCTCTTATGTCATTGACCATAAAAATACATGAACCTTATTTGTTTTACCAAAATGCCCAATTTGTAATAAGTACAGTAACTTTTCCTTAAAACATGTAAGACTATCAGTTTTCTTTAATGCAGTCAACTTTTAATAAGGAAAAACTTGGCTTTCTAAGAGATCTGAGAATTACAAAATTTCTCCAGTATAATGTTGTCTTTTACTTTTAAAAAATTTTTAGCGGTACTGGAGATTGAACTCAGGCAGGGCCTTGTGCTTCCAAGATAGGTGTGGTACCACTTGAACTAAATCCTTGGCCCTTGTCTTTTAATCATTAAAGATAACTTTATTCTAGTAGGAATGTGCCTACAAGATACCAGTGAGAGATAAAAATCTACTGAGGATTTATAGATGACCATTAAAATGATATAAGTTGACATACACCAAGCTAGTAACTTGAAAGCATTAAAAACTTGAATATTTTATACTTTTAATAAGATGAATAAAAATTGATTTTTCTGAAGACTATTGACTCTGTCATTTTCTTTAAAGAAATTATAGTGATGCTGAAACGGAAGGAGAGATTTTTAATTCCTTAGTGCAATATTTTGACGATAATTTGGTGCGAAAAGTTAAAGCGATGCCATTAATTGAAGAAACTTCTTTACTTGAAGATTCATCAGTTACTTTGCCTGTGGTGATAATAGGTAAGTTATTGCTTTTTTGTTTCTGAAAATTAGTTGCTGCCCTTAATGCTTTTTTAAAATCTACAGTTAGATAATCCAAATTCTTAAGATTATGTTGAAGAATATTCATTAAAATAGTTTCTAGAGACAATTCTAAATGTTGCCAAGACAAAGAAATGATATAGTAGTATGTCTCAGGTGACAGGTAATGCCATTTAGGATACTCTCTTCATTATACATTGCATACATGTGTCACATTGTTACACTGTACCCCATGTGTCAATTGAAACTAAAACTTTTTTTTTTTCTTTTGGTAGCAAGGATCAAACTCACAATCTTGGTCTTTTGAGGCAGGTGGCAGTGTACTGATCTAAACCCCTGGTCCAAGTAATTTTTATAATAGTTCTCATTCTAGTGATATCTCAGGAACCAAATACCAGGTTTCCTTTCTGCCTAGATGTCCAACCCTAGTTACCTTTCCAAGTTGTCTAAGAATGAGCACAGGATCCATTTCTTCTTTCAGAAAGGACAAATTGTTTTCATCTATACCTTTCCACCCCACTGCTGTCAAAAAGTCCATCCTTATTTTGCCTTATTTCACCCATGAGGCACTTAACCTAAAGTATAGATGAGCATCATTGTGCTAGATGTTCCACCAGCTTTAGCAAAAAGAACTAATTTTCTAATGTATGTATTTTGTTGCTACTGTTAAAAGAAATTACCATAGATGTACTGGCTTTAAACAGCCTAAATATATGTTATTGTTCTGTAGCCAGAAGTTCAACACTGGTTTTACTGTGCTAAAAATTGAAGTATCAACAGAGCTATGTTAACTTTTTGCAGGCTTTGGGGAAGAATTTATTTCCTTGCCTTTTCTCCTGTATAGAAACTGATCACGTTCCTTGCTCTGGCCTTCCTTGTGCTTCTTCAAATCCAGTAACACTTTTTCAGTCATTCCTCCCTCTCAGCACAGAGGGAGAAGGTCTCTGTTTATTAATGATTCTTGTGATTGTAATGGGGCTTCCTGGATAATTCAGGCTGCTCTGCATCTCAGGGTCCTATATCTCTTGCTATCTGAGATAACATTCTCAAAGTCTGGGGGTTAAGACTGGGAGGAGGGAAGGTTCTGTATACCACAAAGCTATTTCTCTGTCAGCTGCCTATTTGTGTTTTTTTTTTTTTTTTGAAACAGGGTCTCGCTTTTTGTGGTTTAGGCTGGCCCTGAGCTCAGTCTCAAACTCACATCACAGCAATCCTCCTGCCTCTGCCTCCCTAGTGCTGGGATTACAGGCGTGAGCCACCATGCCCAGCACTGTGGTATGTGGTACTGATTGCTGCTGGGTGTGAGTCTTCACACCCAGTATTGTATTTGGTTACTGCCTGTCCTTTTCGCTTGCAAGACGGGCCAGAACCAATGAGCTAAAATCCCTGGCCCTACTTCTTATCTTTTAAGTATTGTATCTTTTTATGTAAAGGAATTCTGCTTTTGTTTCAGATCCTCCCTCTTTTGGTTATTTCCTGGTTTATTTGTTTAATTAAGATACTTTAAAAAAATAGTTTAGGTTTATAAGAGAATGAAGCATAAGTACAGAGTTCTCATATACCACACTCTTCTCCCTCCCTTATTTTCCGATTAGTAAAATTAGTATCTTGAATTGGTATGATATGTTTGCTATAGTTGATGAATCAGTATTATTACATTTTTATTAACTAAAGTATGCAGTTAATTAGAATTCACTGTTTGTATCTATTGTATATAATCATGTCATTTATAAACAAAGTTGAGTCTCTTTCTCAGTCTTATCTTTTACTTTCCTTCTTTTTCTTGCCCAATTAACTAGAATATCTCTATTGTGTTGAATGTAGGAGTAAGAAGCAGCACCCTTGTCTTGTTGCTGACCTTATAGGGAATCCATTTAGTTTCTTATTCTTAAGTTTCATGTTAGCTGTAAGAATATTTTATTTGCTCTTTCTCATTTTGAGGCTGTTCCTTCTCTTCTGATTTGTTGAGAGCTTTTTTAAAAGTTCTAAATGAATTGAATTTTATTAAATGCTGTTTTTGTATGTGTTTATATTAGCGTGAGGTTTTTTTTGTTTTTTTGGATTCAAAGAGATTCTTTGTCTGAGATCCTAACTCATTTATTATTTGTTTTTTTATTTTTATTAAGTTAAGTGATTTAATTTCCTTTCTGTCTTGGGTTTTATGTTAAAACTTTCCTACACTAGTATTATTACATCTTTTCTAGTATTCTTGTGGCTTTTAAAAAATATATATTTTTGTGCATATTTTATTGGGGTGATATATCGGGCAAGAAAAAGGATTTGGAGCATGCTGATGGCTAGCAGTTGTCTCAGTTGGATTACGTTTCTGATAGAGATAATAAAGATATGGTAACCCACATGAAACAAATACGTGGACTCAACAAAAATTCCAGTTTGGCTTTAATTAAAGCAGTTTGCCTTTTCAGAGGTGACATGATGAGAATAGTTGGGACGCAGACTCTAAGGCAGTATATGAAACGATTTGGGGGTGAGTGAGTCTGAGGAAGGAGAAACAGGGGACCTTTTGTTTCTTTCCAAGTGAAAATACAGAGGTATAGCAAAGACACTGACTAGCAGAACACCAGTAAGTGGCAGAATAGGTTTAGAACCAAAATTTAATTAGAACCATACTTTGAGATGGGATAGGGTTTAATTTAAAGAGGCATTTGAAAGGATTTCTGATTTTTTTTTTTTTTTTTTTTAAGGTTTTTTGAGACAGGGTCTCGCTTTGCAGTTCAGGCTGGCCCTGAGCTCAGCCTTGAACTCACAGCAATCCTCCTGCCCCTGCCTCCTGAGTGCTGGGATTACAGGCGTGAGCCACCACGCCCGGCACTGTGATGTGTGGTACTGATTGCTGCTGGGTGTGAATCTGCATGCCCAGTATTGTATGTGGTTACTGGGGATTGAACCCAGATCCTTGCACTTGCAAGACAGGCCCCAGAACCACTGAGCTAAATCCCTGGCCCTCTGAGTTGTTTTTTGAACATGTTTGTTATTAGCACTTCGGTCAGGTAGAGTGAAATATTTACATACAAAATATGAGATGTATTCTTGAAATAGCAGTGAGAAAGTAGAATTAATTTTGAGATAGTTGAGACCTTTAGTAGATAGACTCTCAAAAGAAAATAGGAAAAAGGTCAGAATCTTGTGAGATAGAGAAGAAAAAAATAGATGAGGGAGAAAACCCACCTTCAAACTAGGTGTAAACCTAACCAACAGGAGTATAATGTATCCCTGTTTTTTTTGAAAAATAGGAAATGGACCCTCAGGAATATGTCTTTCGTATATGTTATCAGGCTACAGACCATATTTATCATCAGAAGCAATACACCCAAATACAATCTTGCATAGTAAGTTAGAAGAAGCAAGACATCTCTCCATTGTTGATCAGGTAAATTTATTACATGTCAAAATTTAAAATTTTTTTATGCTGAAACAAAAATAGTTTATGAACATTATGAATATGGTTTATTGGAAGTACTTTATTTTAAATAAAACTTTGTCATATTTAGGGTCATAGATATATTCTGCCAAGTAATAATTCAATTGAATTTATCAGCACAGAATTTCCCAAATTATTGTTGTTTTTGTTTGTTTGTTTTTTGAGGCAGTGTCTCACTTTTGTAGTTCAGGCTGGCCCTGAGCTCAGCCTTGAACTCACAGCAGTCCTCCTGCCCCTGCCTCCCAAGTGCTGGGATTACAGGTGTGGGCCATCTCGCCAGGCACTATAGTATGTGGTTCTGATTGCTGGTTGGTGTGAGTCTCCACACCCAGCATTGTTGTACCTAGGCCCTTGCACTTTGCAAGGCAAATGCCAGAACCACTGAGCTAAATCCCCAGCCCTCCCACATTATTTTCTGGTGGAGTTTTATTAGGTGCTCTATGTTAAAATAAGTTAAGGAAGTGCGCAACTTTTGTTATTTGAGCCTCATGGCTGACGACATTTGCATACAAAAGACATATTCTGCCTTTGCAGTACATGGAAGGATTAGTTACCTTATACCTGTAATGGCAAACCTTTAAGAGCTTTCAATGATGATAAACAGCGAGTTGCCACCACTGTGCTTTTCCTGACTCTTTGACCAAAGAATCTGTTAAAGATCTCAAGGAATGTCAGGAAAGTACAGAATTGGAGGTCTTGGTGTTTATTAATGTAATAGTTATTTCAGCTTTTTTCATGTTTTTTTCCTTTAGGATTTAGAATATCTGTCTGAGGGCCTTGAGGGCCGATCAGCCAATCCAGTTGCAGTACTTTTTGATACACTTCTTCATCCAGATGCTGACTTTGGGTATGACTGTCCATCCATTTTGCATTGGAAATTAGAACAACATCATTATATCCCTCACTTAGTTCTTGGTAAAGGTCCACCTGGTGGGGCTTGGCATGTGAGTATATTTTTCTTAGTATTTTAATTCTAGTGAATTATTTTACTTACCTTGATGAACCAGCTTCATTCTTAACATTCTGAAGTACTTGATAATACCATCGTATATGGTGCTTACTATATTTTTATCTGGGAATTTTAATGTTGTACAGTTAAGTAAAGTATCGATCTGTTGCCTATTATAGCTAACGCCAAATTATGAGTACAGTCTTAGAATATGCATTTCCCTATAGTATTGTCTTATTTTTCTAAGTACTAAGAATTGAACCCAATGTTTTACCTATGCTTTACCACCAGGCTATATCCTCTTCCCTTTTTATTTTTTATTGTGAGATAGCATCTTACTAAGTTTCCTGCAGGCTGTTTTGTGATCTACCTGCCTTCAACCCTTAAATAGCTGGGATTATAGACAAGTGCCGCTACACCCAGGTTTCTTCTCATAAAGCCGTAATGCCCTCGTTAGGACCTACCCTGATGACTTTACCTGACCCTAATTACTTCCTTAATCTTCATCTCTAAATGACATCAAATTGAGAATCGGGATTCACTATAAGAATTTAGGAAGCAAGGCAACACAATTTAGTCCACAGCAGAGGTTATACTAGTGAAACAATAAATTAAAGATTCATCCAGTACATTTTACTAGGTAGGGAACCAGGAGTTAATAAGCATTCTTTATTTCTATATTCCTATGCTCTTTGCAGTTAAAATATTATCTAGCAGTGTCATTGTGTAGTGAGTGTTCATATGTTATTAATTGTTTTTAAGGTTTTTTTTTTTTTTTTTTGAGATGGGTCTCACTGTGTAGTTCAGGCTGGCCCTGAACTCACTGTAGCGCAGGCTATCCTTGAATTCACAGCAGTCCTTCTGCTTCTGCCTCCTGAGTACTGAGATTATAGGTGTGAGCCACCATACGCTGCATTGTGATATGTGGTATCATGGATCGAATTTGGGACCTTGCACTTGCCAGGCAGACACTGGAACCACTGAGCTAAATCCCTGGCCCATATGTTATTAATGTAGTTTGCAGCGTTATGAAATACATGGAAACTTTAACGTATTAAATGTCAAAATTTTGGTACAAACTTCTATTGACTATTTCTGTATTAACATTATTTTAATGTTATACATTAAAAGTTGTTTATAGAGTGACTTTCTGGGTTATCAGGATGCATTCTTAGAGCTAATTATGATTGATCATTTAAAAAAATCTTAATTTTCTCTTTTTTTGGTACCAGGGATCAGTACTTGGTGCCTGCCATGCCATTGAACTACATCCCCAGCCCAAATCTTAATTCTCTTTGTGATATTATATAGCAACTGCAAAATTATTTGTGCCTTTTGGTTTTTGTTTTCTTTTTAGTATTTATTTAAGCATAACTTCTTTATAATAAGTAACATCCATTTAAAACGTATAATTTGATGAGTCATGGCAAATACATGTAACAGTGTAACCACCACTACAAGATAAGAAACCTCATTTGGGCCGTAAACAGTACTGGCAACCTTCTCTCTTTCTTTAGTAAGTTCTTCTAGGACCTCTTTAGCTGCTTTGTGTTTAGAAATGCCCTTAGTTCTCACTTTGCAGAGAAAATAGATTTGGTCAAGATAAGACTTCCACAGTTCACAGTCAAAACAATGAACTTAATTGTATTCGTACTGTTTTGTTTGTTGTTACAATTGAAAGAGGCTCACCTTCCAGCTATCTTCTGGCCCCAGTCTTCTCTTGACTAATGTGTAATGTACGGACTCCCTAATAATATTTCACTATACTTGTGATTTAGCCTCTTCTTAGCTTCACCTTCTTTTCATTCCTCTCTCCCTCCCCTCCTCTCTCATACACATTTTCTGTGCTCTTGCAGGCTTGTATTAAGGAGACTAACTTAATTCTTAAGCACATTCATTGGCTGATACTCACAGGACTCAGAAAAGATGTTATACTCAGGTTATAATTTGTTATAAAAAATGATATAGATTAACATAGGAAAAGCTTCCTGGGGGAAAATCAAGGAGAAACCAAGTAGGGAAGTGCTTTAATCTCCCAGCAGTGAACACTAGAGTGCTGGTGTAGAGTTGCCACCAGGGAGCAGGGAAGCCCACTCATGCCTGGTGCACAGGGATTTCTGTGGGCCTGCATTCGTGGGCCAGTAGTGCCTGTCTGGCTGACCTCAGTGCAAACTGGTATTCACCACGAATCACATTGTTAGGATCAATGTGGATGGTTCCCCTGGTGTAACAGGGCCAGTACCTCAGACATAAAAGACACACTTGGTGAATAGAACAACCCAAATCCTCAGCTTAGAGTTTTATCTCTGATGAATCAGTGGACAAGACCTACTCCTAAAGACAATCTTAGCAAGGCGAACCATTAGAGGAGCCCATGCCTGCTGAGTTTCTCCTTTTTTATGGGGCTCAGTGTCTGTTAATTTCATGTAGGACGTACAGTGTTCTTTCTTCTTGTGAAGCTGTCATACTAATTTTGTTTTGGCCTGCAGTTGTCTCCCTTTCAAGCCAAGTGCTTTGCTAGGCAAATGCTGTTATACTGAGCCACATCCCAAGTCCCAGGATTCTCCCTTTCTAATGGGATACTCTGTAAAGCCCATTTTTATCCTTAAAGAAATAGATACTTGCATGTCCCTATCGTACTTCTGTCTGATTTTCTTGTCTCCATGACAGCAGACATTCAAGGCATATAGGTTGGCACAGGGGAAAAAGAAAGGCCATTTGGAAATAAAATGAAGAGTGCAAGGAACTAGGACTCTCAACCACTTGGCAGAAATAATGCAGAGATAATAAGACAACTAATACCAAAAAGTGGAGTTGCATATGAATGTTTTAGAGTTCTAGATAAGACTGTTACAGTTCAAAAAATGTCAGATATATAGTTCCTCCTAGGTATTCAGCTTTTAGATTCTGATCCAGTTTTCACTGGCAGCTTGCTTCTTTCCCTACGATGTTCTGTGTATTGACACAAATAATACCAGTAGTGAATACCCTGTTCGTAAAATAATATGCTCCATTCCCAGTGCTGGGCCATATAGAAATAGAGCATAAAGAATTTTGAGAAAAGAAGCTATTGTCTAGAAGATTTTGTAAAGAGGTCCTTGGGCTAGGTACCTTTAACCTTGAGTTTTCTTCCTTTTTTTTTCCTTAGCAAAGCAGAAGTCAGTAGACCGGGGAAGCTTGAAGGGCTCACTTCGTTGATCACAATATTAGCCCCACAGTGAATCTATTTCTCAGACAAACACTGCTAAGTTTTGTATTTTTAGGAAAAAAATGCTGCAGTATCCAATCACTCACGACTTCAGAATTATTCTTCATTGAAAAACCCATTTTTAAAAATATTTTGAAAATTTGTAAATAATACTAAAGTGGAAAGTCTTCTAAGTGTTTCCTTTTATTTACAAAGTGAAAACTTCAAATTTATTCTTAATAGCTACCTCTGAATTACTATGTTGATCACAGGCTAAAGCTATGAGCATTGTGTAAGCATTGGATCATACTGTAAATTTATCAATGTGTAATTGTATGTAAAAAATACATGTGGATAATATCAAATGATTAATGGATAAAAAGTTTATTGAAATAAGTTCAGAAATAATTTGTACTACCATTAGGATTGCTTGAAGGACATGTGTTCCAGAGTCTTAATAATAAATAGGCTGGATTTGGTTTAAAAGAATTCACGTTACTGCCTACTTGCATATTTTTTTTTAAAGTTTACTTTTTAATTCTAATAGAATATGGAAGGCTCCATGTTGACAATCAGCTTTGGAAATTGGATGGAGTTGCCTGGACTGAAGTTTAAAGATTGGGTGTCTAGCAAACGAAGGTAAAGATCAAACAAACATTAAAATTTTTTGGTGCATGATGAAACAGTGCTGGAAAATTTCACAATAATTGTGATCATATTTTGGATGGAAAATATAAATGTACGTGTCTTTCAAAGAAAAATGCTTCCTCAAAGCAGTGATTATAGTGAGATGGTTTTCATTTAAAGATGTTGTAAAACTAAGTACAGATTAAGAAATTGTTTACAGATTGTTTCATGTGACTTTGCTAACTGAATTTATGTCTGTTCTCTTGGATTACTTCCTCTTTCTCATCTACTTGCATGTCTTTTTCCACATTTTTATCTACTTTTTTTTCCATTTTGAGACAGAGTCTCGCTTTGTTGTTCAGGCTGGCCCTGAACTCACTGTGTAGCCCAGGCTAGCCTTGAAGTCATAGCAGTTCTCCTCCCTCTACTTCCCAAGTGCTGAGATCATATCTACTTATTTTTATGAATGGATATGTATCTTCACTGTGTTTATCTCATGTATATATACAGACAAGTATTTGCCTTTCAGATGTGTTACTGTATGGTTGATAACTTGGAATGATGAAATAAGCTAGACTCTCCAATGTGGTTAATTACTTGGGTATAAAGGTAAATATTTTCATTAAAAATATGAAATAGTAACAAAATCATCTTGAGAAAAAAATGAGTATTATCTGGGAAGAAAGAACCCACAATTTAAAATAAGATTATTAAATCCATATCATTTCCAAGAATAGTAAATACAAATTAGGTAGGAATTACTAATGCAGAGAATTGACTCTAATTGACCAATAGGAGAAGCAAGATAAAAGCAGGAAATTAATTGGTGGAGTGAATTAAATAACTTTTATTAGGACTTCCTGCTAACAGAGGCCATGTTAATTCATAGAGATTTTCTTTTACTTCAGATAGAGCAAATGAAATTATTGTGGGTAGAGATTAAACTTTCAGAAACATCTTTCTTGGTTTAAAAGAAAAGGACTTATATTTGAGTTTGAAACATAAAAGTCTGTAAAGGCAAGTTGAACAACTTCTTGATTTTTAAAATGAAACAAGAAAAACTGCTGAGCATATTCTAAAATGAATAAGAAAAGCAAAAGTTTTATGGTTTTTGCATCAGAAGTATTTAATCTTCTTAATTTATGTATACTGTGACTTGAATATATGTGAAAATGAATCTTATGATAAATATTAGCCTTAATTCCTGCTTTGCACAGTGTTAAGTACCAACTCTTATCTCTTGGAAAGTGGTAGATCCCAAGTCATGACTGACTTCCCAGGTTGTGACCCTGGGCAAATAAACAAGTTGTCATTATCCTGGTGTATAAAATGGAGATCATACTAGTAATTACAACAAAGATTTTCTGTAAATACTAAGAATATATTAGCTTCTAAATCTTAAAAACCTTAAAGAGAAAAATAATTACAAACTTTAGTTAAAAGTTATAACAAATTATGTCATGATTAAGTTTGATTTTATTGCACTATATTTCTAATTAAAGAATGGGTTTTAGGGAGATTCCTGACTTTTGCTTTAAATTCATAGAAAAAATTCAAGTGGTAAATGAAAAATATACTAATACACATTTAGTATATTCCAGTTAGATCTGTAATTTCTTAATGATTATTATCTGAATAATTCACTCGATAGTTATAGATTATAATTATAGGATGCAAAAGTCTAAAGCTTTTAGATGTCTGTATTGAATCCCTGTATTCATTTAATAAAAATGATTAAGCACTAATTTGAGTGAATGATCCTGGGGAAACAAAGATGTATTAAAAGTCTTTGCCTTCATGGGACTTTCTGTTGATAAAACTAAGTTATTGATATTTTCTTACATGAAATAAGGTTTTTTTGTAAAGTATTAGGATGATAGCTGAGGTAACCCAGAGAAATTAAAATGTTATAAATGTTTATCAAACGGAAGATTAGTAATGCATGACACTAAAAGTACCGTCTTTATAGTGTACTTTTCCTTTTGATAGGAACCTAAAAGGGGATCGAGTTATGCCAGAAGAAATAGCTCGCTACTATACACATTATGTAAAAGTCATGGGTCTTCAGAAGAATTTCAGAGAAAATACTTATATAACCTCTGTATCAAGACTCTACAGAGAACAAGGTGACAGTGATGATCAAGACAGAGATATTCCAACAGAATGTTTACAGATCGAGAAGTCAAAATTTGCCAAGAGAAACTGGGAAATCAGAGGTTATCAGCAAGTAGCAGATGGTTCCCATGTCCCCTTTTGCCTCTTTGCTGAGAATGTAGCCCTAGCAACTGGAACACTGGATTCTCCAGCCCATCTGGAAATTGAAGGGGAAGATTTTCCTTTTGTGTTTCATTCATTGCCTGAATTTGGAGCTGCTGTAAGCAAAGGAAAATTGCGTGGCAAAGTGGATCCGGTGTTAATTGTAGGTTCTGGGCTTACTGCAGCGGATGCAGTACTGTGTGCTTATAACAGTAATATTCCTGTGATCCATGTATTTCGTAGACGAGTAACTGATACAAGCTTAATTTTCAAACAGCTTCCCAAAAAGCTCTATCCTGAGTATCATAAAGTCTATCATATGATGTGTACTCAGTCATATTCTACAGACTCTAATCTTTTATCTGATTATACCAGTTTTCCTGAGCACCATGTGCTTTCCTTTAAGTCGGACATGAAATGTGTTCTTCAGAGTGTCTCTGGACTGAAGAAAATATTTAAACTGTCTGCAGCAGTAGTACTGATAGGTTCTCATCCTAATCTGTCTTTTCTGAAGGAACAAGGGTGTTACCTTGGCCATAACTCAAGCCAGCCAATCACATGTAAGAGTAATCCTGTGGAAATAGATGCATATACCTATGAATGTGTTAAAGAAGCCAACCTTTTTGCATTGGGTCCTCTGGTTGGAGACAATTTTGTTCGATTTTTAAAGGGAGGGGCATTAGGTGTTACACGCTGTTTAGCTGTAAGACAGAAGGAAAAACAGCATTTATTTGTTGAAAGAGGTGGTGAAGATGGAATAGCCTAAAGCACGTTTACGAATAATTTAAATGGACAGCTTACCATTAAAGATTTTTAATAGTGGCTTTGCAGTGTACTGGGTTGAATTTTCTAGACTTGAATTAACTGGAGGAGAGCCTCAAGCTACAGTGACTTCGTTTTTTATGATTACCAGAACTTAGTGTCAGTTTATATTGAAATGTATCAAAAGTGTGACTCTCAGACAAATACAAACACTGCCAGTTTGGTATACTTTAAGCTTTCTCTTAAGTACAGCATTCTTTTTCTTCCAAGACATTTTTTTTTATCATTTTTTTATTTTTCATTTTTGATTCTAAAATATTACAACATGAAATCAATAAAAACCACACTGCTATTATATAAGATAAGAAATTGCCCTCATGACATACTAGGCCAACTTGCTTCTCAAAAAATGACCTAAGGACCAGCAGCATCAGCTTTATCTGTAGTTTATTAGAAATTTAGGCACTGTGCAGGCTCCACAATTTAATCAGAAACTGCATTCTTGAGAGATCCCCAAGGGATAGGTTCAGCTATTAAAGTTTCAGAGACACACTGATCTAAATGATACTGGGTTATAAAGTATGCTGAGGTGGGATAAGGGTAGAAGGCATTTCAACTCAGGTTTTATTTATTTTGAAGTCACTTGTATAAATCTAATTTATTACCAGATGCAATGATCTTTTAAAAATATTGTTGAAACCTTGACAAGTACTTCTTATTCTTGTTAATTTAAACATTCCAATAATGTTGCTATATACTGTGACATCCAAGAACCTACCAAGATATTTTTGAAAGGTTTATTCTCCTTAACCATCATAACATCTAATTAATCTGACTGCAGTTCAGTAAGTTGTGGATAAAACTACTTATTGCTGTGTGAACATGAGTTAATTAAAGTCACTGAAACTAAGATTTGGGCATGGAAAATACTTCTAAAATTGTAAAGCTGTTTGAGTATTGTTAGAATTAAAATTTAACATGGAATAGAAAATTAAAATTTTCTGCTCTAGGGTGATTATTACTTTGAGATCTCTAATAGTATTATTGAAGATGACAGCAGCTCATACCATGGTTTTTACTGGTTTTATCTGCCCAAATGATCTTTAGTTATATTGATTGTGCGTAATATCTATATGTCCATACAACTCCCCAGAGTTTTTAATATTCAAAAAGTCTTCTGCATGGTGGTGCACAACTGTAGTGCAGCACTCAAGAGGCTGCATCGGAGGATTGCCATGCATTTGAGACCAGCCGAGGCTACATAATGAGTTCAAGCACAGCCTGAACAGAATAGTAAGACCCTGTCCCCAAAATAATAGTCTGCTAAAGTTTGCCTTGGAAACAAAATTTCAGCCCTGTCCACCATAGTTATTTCATTGAATTGTCCTCATTAAACTTACATTTCTGTTCCTCTTAGAACTAAAAACAAATGTCAGTAGGTTTCTGTCCCTTATCTTGGAATGCTATATGCTGGTTTACTAGGATCTCAATTATCTTTAAATATAATTGTTTAAAATATATTTCTATCAGCTAATCACTTAAGTGAATTCTTAGACTGTTGCTGACAGGCATGGTTAATGTGATTTTATAAACTGCATTCCAGTTTTATTTTCCTTATATATCATTTTCAATCTAATTCTACATCTTAATTGAAATGGTATGGTGTTTTCTTACTGTATTTGACCAAGTACTCTTGCTGTCTTTGAACTCTTTATCAGTTGGATTGGAGACTTAAATGTCACTTCTAAGTTGAAAATAAGATCAAGTCTGCTTCTAACAACCAGTAGCATTTTTATGAGAGTATTTAAAAAAAAAAAAAAAAAACCTTTAGGGAATCAGTAAAGTCCTGAAGAGCCTGGTAGATAACTTTCTGATAATCTTTAATTTTCCAAGTTTCTGTTGGTCCCAGCTGTCCTATGTACCATGTAACATGCAAGGCATTTCTCTGATACACAGTTCTACTCTCCTGTATTCTTTAATCTTATTTTCTATCCAATAATTACAGATTTTTCATTTCTCTTTTAAAGTATCAACTAGCTATTAAAGGGTAGGAAAATTACTAAATACTTGACTATTCACAGGGTAAGCAAACATCTTACTGCTCCTCTTAACTTGGCATATGCAAACAAGTCATTTGTGTTGAAATAATATTTATAAAGCACAATGTATTGGGGGATTTTTTTAAAAAAAACTACAATAAACTCAGATTTACAGTGCTTTTATTGTTTTTTGCAGCCTGAGTATGTGAACCTCATCCAACTTTATTTTCATGATCTAAGAAACTTTGTGTAATATGTTTCCATGGCATCAAAGCTTAGTTAACAGATTTTTTCTTAACCATGAAAGGTATTTTAAAACATGTAGTTGATAGGAAGTAGTGCAAAATTCTAAACAAATCATGTAATTAAATAAAAAACGAGTTCTGTTATGTTCATATTCTGGAGCACTGGGGAGGCCAGAATGAAATAAAGTTAGAGTGAATTTAAATGTCATTTAAAAATTTAACTGGGTTACAGGACTGATTGATTTTTGTGGTACGGGGCATTAGGGGGTCCAGCTTGGGCCCTTGTGCTTCCAAAGTAGACACGGTACCACTTGAGCTAAATAGTCCTTTTTGAGCACTTCAGATCCTGATTTTTCTTTCTTTCTTTTTTTTTTTTAAAACCTCATTGAATATATTAGAAGGGAAAAGGGCCAAGGTACCCAGGGAGTTTGAGGAGAGGATGTGGAAAAAGGATTTAGTAGTTGTTCTGGTTTAGAATTACCTTCCACTCAGGTTATTCAGTAAAAACAATGCTTACGGGAAGGATTACCGAAAAAAGGTTAGTGAGTGACCTTAGTGTAAGGTGAGTGATAAACCATAATAGAGAAGAAAAACAAAAAAACTTAAAAGGATGAGTCCAATGATAATGAAATAATAGTACTTCCTCTTTATTGTAGTGAACTCTACAAATGAGTATAAAGAAATATCACAGTAGGTAGCAGCCCAAGACAGAATTTTAAGAAACAATCTATAATGGTCTTGCTCCTCTGCTGCAGGGCACCTTGCAAACTAACGGAAGTATCTAGGTAGGAGGAAAGTTCAGTTAAAAGATGACTCCTGGAATTGGTAAGGCAGTGTACTAGGAGGAAGTTGCACAGAAACCCCTCCAGATATTAGCATAAGGATTTCCTTAAGTCTGTCTCAGTGACATAGTGCAGGATGAGAAATCCTAAGGCCCCAAAAATCAGAAAGTATAGAGTAGGACCAAATCAGAGATAAAGAGGTGTACAGTTCTGGAGTTTGGGGCAAGCAATGGAGCAAGACGTGGCAGTAAATCAACTACTTGAAAACAGAAAAGAAAAATATAAATGAAAAAATAAAAAGGAAAATTAAAAAATCTACTCAAAAACAGGAAAAAATGAGTAAAACATTTCCTATGCATTTTTGAATTTATGGTTTCATGCTACACTACACTTTGGGATTCAGCAAGTTAATGTGTTTTCTACCTAGCTTCATGGCTGTGCATTTGTGAGGTGCTCCTCTGCTCTAGAGAGCCCCGTCTCCGTACAACCTAGAATGTGGCAAACAAGCTGAGGCATGTCCTTAGAGAATGCGGTCAGACTGCTTATCTATGTGTTGGATGAAGGCAGTAGGGTAAGGGTTCAAGCAGACCAGTGAATTTAATACCAGCACTTTGATTCAGTTGCCCTGGAAAGTGACACACGCCGCCCTAGATTCTTTTTTTTAGGTGTTTTGAGACAGGGTCTCGCTTTGTGGTTCAGGCTGGCCTCGAGCTCAGCCTCAAACTCATATCACAGCAATCCTCTTGCCTCTGCCTCCCGAGTGCTGGGATTACAGGCGTGAGCTGCCACGCCTGGCATTGAGGTATGTGGTATTGGTTGCTGCTGGGAGTCTTCACGCCCAGTATTGTATGTGGTCACTGGGGATCGAACCGGGTCCTTCTGCTTGCAAGACAGGCACCAGAACCAGAGCTAAATCCCCGGCCCCGCCCCTAGATTCTTACCTTGGAGGGAGGGGCCCTGTATCCTTTCTGCCCTGAACTTGAACTTTTCTCATGGAGCCTGTTATCTGGCCTGCACTGTTACCCAGTCACTATGGCAGGGTAACCCTGGAAACCCTGAAGTAAAGTAGTTCTGTGGCTTAAACTATTATAACTCAATCCCCAAATGGCTCTTGATTAAACCCTTCCAAATACAGAAGCCAATGTACTGGATTCTTTTCCAACTTTAGCTTGCTGTGTGTAAGGAGTCATTTTTGGAGTAAAACTCATACATTTTTGCAGTTTATAATAGCCATAGACTTTTCTACTACTACTACTACCGCTACTGCTGGCCCTGTTGGCTTTTTCCCTGGAGCTGCCAATCTTTCCAGCTTACCTTCTGTCCCCAGCTACTGGCTTCATCTGCAGTCAGGTTTGTTGGCACTTTTCCTCTTCAGTGCCAAGGGGAAACAAAATACAGTAGGCTCAATGTGCAGGAAGCTGCAACCAGAGCATAGAATTCATGAATGTAAAGTTGACTGGGAATGTGTTTGCTAAATTTCAGGGTCTCTGGATCTGAACTGTCTCATCCATGGCTTGGGTTGCTCTGGATGTAGGTAACCCATTCCCTTCCTGCCCATAAGTATGATAGCTCTCCTCAAAATAGAATTTTACAAAGAGGTAGCAGAATAGTTCAGCACTAGAATGCTTGCCTAATTTGTGTGGCCAAGTTCAATCCCTAGTACTAAAACAAAATGAAAATACTATATTGACCCTATATAAAACAATTTTTACAATAGGTCACAAAATAATAGACCTTTATTCATCAATTGTGTGTGTGTCTGCACTGTAGATAACAATAAGCAGATGACTCTTCCATTAATTTAACCCAAGTTGTATGGATGTTTAGCTAATAAGTTAAAGGTCCACTCTTTATAATGTTCCTTAAATAACTTTAAACTACAGTAGACTTAAAAAAAAAAATCCTATGACATTTGCAAACTATCTCCACAGTGTGTTCTGAGGTCAGGTAAAAGTCCAAAGTATCTTAGCCAGATATTTAAATGTAGTGGCTTTTTCGATTGCATATCAGATATTGAATCTTCCATGAAGACCTCCCAACTGTAGAATTATGCTATGCTTTTTCATGTCATGTTCTAATTAGCTTAAAAAACTGTTACAAAATTAGTAACCTGCGAAGAAAGATAAGGTGGCAGAACTTATATGGACCAGGATGATTCTGGTCATTATAAAACACTTAGTGGACTTTATAGGGTATGATAACTCATTAGTGTGTAAAGTATATAACATAACTTCAGTATAATTCCAAATACAGCTAGAGTTATGTTAATAAATTGAAAAATGATTCATTTTGTTACTGTTGTAGTAAAGTGAGACAGTTCAGCATTACAGCCAAGTGGTACAGCTCAATCAGTGTTAACAGCTACAGCAGTAACTCAAGCAGAATCCAAAAGTAACTCAGTCATGGAGAAAAACCGAACTTCATTAGCCAGCTGGACCAGAGTTCAGCTACTCCAGATTCTGGGCCTTGAGCTGTAATGAGAGTGAGTTTATATACAGTTGGGAAAAGGAAGTTGAGAGGAACCTTTTAGGGCAGAGATGAAGCAGGAACCTGTGCAGTCAGAGTGAACATTTTTGAAACCTTAGGTAGAAACCTCTAATGAACAGTTACATTGTTTGAACAGAATATTCTGATACACTGGGCAGGAATACCTGAGCCCTTGCTTGGCAAGTGTGAGGTCCTGAGTTTGATCCCTGGTACCCAAAAAAAGGCTGATCACAAGAGATGACATGACAAAGACTAAAAACAGAACAGAAATATTAATTATCACACACAAAATAGTTTTGTACATTTTATTTAACAAATTTAGGCCATAAAGACTTAAATCTCTTCCATCCTCTGTTCATTCTTCCATCCTCTGAAGTAAATGCTTGCTGGGAAGTTTGTTTTCATAATTTCCTTTTAAAGTTCTCATCATCTTTTTGTATTAGGATTATACCTGCAAATAAAGAAATGGGGTTAAATGACATTTCTCTTGGAGAAGAGATTCTATTTTTACTTACAAAAGTTACACTTTGGAAAGCAAAATAAATGCAAATTTTGTCCTCAGAAACAGGTAATATAATAAACATGGACAATTCTGTACTTTCATTCACGGTATTACCTCAGTTCATGAATGCTTTCGTTTGCAAACAAGTTGGTTCACAAACAGCTGTTTGGCAAAATTTTGTCTTTGCAAACTCTGGACCAGGTGACTAGAATGATACAGGACTGTGGACATCTTTCCCACCCAAACATAAATGTGGCCATCTTTTCCAAAATCATGGAACAAATTAAGTAAATGAATTAAAGTACCACTGTATTCCCCTGATGTTACTCTGACGATTATTTGGTAAAAACAAAACATGGTCAATAAAAATTGTATAAGGTATTAAAATAATTAGAGCAACAGCTTAAAAACTGAGCGTGGCTTCACCTACGTCTAGTGCCACCACACACCCCAAGTTAAAATACACCATTTATATAGAGGACCATACTGAATCTGATCTAACCCTAATTTACAAAATTTTCTCCTGCACCAATTACACAAACATTGGTAAGTAGCCAAATAGTCTCATTTGACTTCTTATAAAAAAAAAAAAAATCAGTATTTTCTGTCAACATTTTCCACAGTGATTTACATTGTTAATTATTACAGAATAAAAATCTGGCTGGAAAATATTTAGAACTATACTACTATTTTAAGTTTGGAAAAATATTAATTTTAGTATTTACCTCTAATGGTATTTTATTTATTAATTTTTAAAAATCAATTGATACTGGAGAGACAAAAGTTTCAAGTAGGGCTGGAATGCTGAAAATGTGTTAAGTCAGAATTAAATCATAATCATCCATTACAATTCCTCTAAAACCTCTCACAAACACCTGCTTTGAAACTTCAGTCTTTTTATTTATATATCAAACATAAACAAATTATCCTGCATTTTACTCATCTGAATTAAAAAAATCAATTCATGATTCTACTCAGAACTGAAAATCTTACAAGGTTAACAGTCAAACTCACCCAGTTTAGGAACTTTCTTTTTGCTTGATGCTTCTTTCCAAATTTTAATTATCTTATATGAAACAACTGAATCAAACCCTAAACCTCAAAGCTATAATGTAGGAAATCCAATTAAGACATGCTCAAATAATTTTAAAAAGTACAACTATTAAAAACCAAACATTCTTTTGGTGAAGGAATTAGGTGTCTTATAAAGGCATATGTATGAATAGAACCTAAATTATACACACATTTCTCAAAGCATGTGAAAAAGCTGAAATCAGACTTTACCTAAAGAGATCATCAGCAAGAGACTCTTCTTTTGCATGTTGCTTTTGTACCTGTCACAATTAACAAAAATTCAAACATTTGCTTAGTGGTGAATATTTAATGAATAAAGTCCTCTACTGACAGGCTGTACAACCATCTTTGAGACTGACATTTACAATACTTACCAAGTCTGTAAGTTCTTGCCTAGTCAACAATTCTCATTATCATCTTACCCTAAGATTACTGCAAAGTGTTCTAAATAAACAATTTTCTACAGTCAGTCTCTTGAAGGTAACTAACATGGCAAGCTTGTATTTTAAAGATCCTTTTCAGAAGAATCCTTTCACTAGTCAAAAATCAGTGCTCTGAGATCAGGAAACTGATAAGACAGAAATGGCAGTGTGCACCCCACCTTCAGTCAGAGCAGCTCTGCAGGCCAATGGGTTCCTTCCTCTTTCTCCCAAATTGGGGTTTACAAACTGCTGCTGACTTGCCTCACCTAAAAATAACTTCAAACACAAATTCAACAGACTCCTAAAGTACCTTAAAGAGGATCAGAGAAACATGCCGATGTATTTTCCTAAAGTTGAGATGAGATCCTGTCATCTGCCATTCAAAACCCTTTGATGACTTCTGGCTCCCAAAGAAAACAGAAACCCCTGAGCCTGAACCACGTGGGAAGGCCTTCGTAATCTGGCTCCAGTTTACTTTGCCAGTCACTTCCCTCTTCCTCTTCCCAGACCCTGTATGCTTGTTCTGTTAATTACAAAACACAAAAAAACAAAAAACCTAGGCCTGATTTCACTGCCTAATAAATATCTTATGACTGACTCTGCTTTTAACTTTTATTTTTATTAGTACATGTCTGGAGCACAGAATGATTACATTCATCAGAGGAGCAGCATATGTACATAACACATCTTTATTCTTTTTACGTCCCTTCCCATCTTCTCCATCCTCCCTCCTCCTTGTTTTGCTCACATTTCTCTCCACCCAGAAAGTTACTACCTTTTTCCCTCTCCTCACATCAGTGCATATTCAGTAATTATTTAGTGCCTAATACTGTTATGTGTCGCAGACAATGTTCTTTAATTCTTAACAAAAGCTTCCTTTAATACAAGGCTTATTATGAAGAGCTCCACACAATCTTCAGCTGCACAGCAACTTCTACTTTCTGGTGTAATTATTTATATTCACATCTTATCCTCACTGAAACATAAATTTGTAAAATACGGTTAATGAAAGGGTTAAGACTTACTATTATTACATTCCATTTTTACTGCACATATTGACTTTAGAATGTAACCCTTACGGTTGGATATGATCAATGCATGTGTAGAAATATTACACTAAACCCCATTAATGTGTTAATAAAAATGTAATCACTGCATATTTTTGCCACTCATAATTTAATGCATGTATCCTGTGGTACTACCTTAAACTCTTTGCTTAAAAAACCTTGTTTAGTCTTCATATAACTCCTGACTTATTAAGAGCATCCATCCCTCGGTTGCCACACTGCTTCTAAGATTTCTCAAAGAAAAGTTACTCAATTGTATACATTGATTTTCCATTCATGTTGCAAAATGTCAAAATGAAGTCATTTGCTTTCCTTTTATATTTTCTAAGAGGGACAGAAGATAGCAGAATATAAATAGCAAGACACAAGATTTTCATGAAGTAGTTGTCAGAAAAGTTCCTAGTATTATTTTAAATATTCTTAGAGTCTTCTTGATGGCTGGCACTAATTTTAAAGGTGCAGCATATTAAAGACAAATAAATGAAATCAGTTCTATTTCATATATTTTAATAAGAACATTAAGTAGGACAGCAGTAAGAGATAGATCTGCCTCATATTTTGACATTTTTCAGGGTTTGAGAATGTCACATCCCACAGTCTCAACTGTCAAAGACTGAATAAAAGAATATGTTGAATGTGCAGAATGAATTTTTTTTTTGCCTCATGCTTGCTAGGCTCCCCCACTGAACTATATCCCCACCCCACTCCCAGTGAAAATATCCTAAATTTCAGAAAATTTCAGGAAGTGGCACAGTACTATGAAAAGTAAACTGATCTGCATCCACAGTGGACAAGTGAGTGCCAACCCCACCCCCCAAAAAAACAGGCAGGAATACAAGCAAAGAGAAAACTGGATGGGTGATGCACCACGGCAATTCTGTTCATCAGGAATTGGCTAACAGAATGTGGAGTAACTTTGATAACAATCAATTTTCACCCCATAGACTGGTTTTCAAATGTAATTTCTGTGTAAGATGGCATCAGTGCTTTTCAGAGCAAACAGAATGGCTAAACAGAACATTTTACTTGAAGCACTGAGGTTAAAAATGAAAAAGAAAACATGGTTAAATAAATTGAGGACAATAAAATCAGAGTTCCAGAACTAAATTAATTAGAAACAGCTATACTGTTTCCACTATTACAGGTACAGGTGAGTATCTTCAGTTAGAACCAGATTATTCAGACTTCAGATTTCAGAATATTTCTATAGACAGAGAAACAGTCTGGTGGATAGGAAGCAAATCTAAACACAAGTTCAATTATGTTTCAGTATTCCACGTGCATCTTACACTCAGAGCCTAAAGGTAACTTTAAAATAGAATATTTTAAAATAAAATAATTTCATGCATGAAACAAAGTTTCCCTGTGTGGAATCTTCCATTTGTGGCATCATGAGGGCACTCAAAAAGTTTCAAGCTTTGGAGGATTCTGGATCTAAGATCAGGGATGGTTTACCTGCAGTATTTTATTGAATGCATTTAAGGCTAAAACAGAGGTACAAGCACTGTTCTTATTCTGCATAAGAGGAAAAAGTGTAAAGTAAGGAAATTCACCCAGCATCACATAGGTGATAAAGAACAGAAGAGACAGACCTGAGATCAGACTTTCTGATGAAGTAGTGATGGAACTCAGGAAAACTGCAGTGGATTCAAAAGAAACAGTGAGAGCAAAGGTGAGCAACAGAGAGGCCTCAAATGCAGACGCAAGAAAGTAGAAAAACTTAAAACATATATGGGAAAAGTTTCTAGAAATGACAAAGAACTGCACCTGCAAGTCAAAACAGCTTACAGGACTGCAGGGAAAACTGAATAAGGGAATAATCACAACAGTGACATATGAGGTGTGCTGAAGGATACAGTGAATGTTTAAAATCGAACATTACAGCAAAAGGCATTGTCAGGAAAAATAGGGTGTATCCAAAGCAAGGGGAAAAAGAAGTTTGAGTATTTTCAGGGCTAGCAATGAGAATCTTTTACAATAGAAAAATTTTAATTTAACCATTCACTGTGTTTTTTATCACAGTGTGTCCTCATCCACCTTATTTGATGGACCTGGAAGCACGTAACTTCTGGCTCATAACCGAAAGTCAAAATGACCACGAAAAGCAAATGTTTTGAATTTGTTTCAGAATATTAAGGCAGCTACAATAGCACAACTAAAAACATGAAAAAAAATGGACCTCCAGAGTGTTTCAACAAGAGGCAGGAATGATAAGATGTGCAAAATGTGGAGAGATATTCTGAAAGAAGTTACTTGCTGTCTCTTTTACATTATGAATGAAACAAATGAAGTCACCACATTATTTTTTATCATGAATCATATTCTGATGTGCAAGTCTAAAATTGCGAAAACGGGACTGTAACAAGGTGGCGGGGGGGAAGTACAAGTAATGTCCTTACTCTTCACAGAGGGGAAACAACAAACTATGTAAAATTAAAACATATCATTTAAAATAATAACTGATTACAACTACTCAGTGTTTTCCATATTTTCACCTTTTGTCTTAGAGGGATCTCAGGAAGTAAAGTATCTTGGAGGGAACAAATTCAGCAATAATTGCAGTTTAACTTCCTTAATCTCACTCCTTCCTTCCCATGCCTGTCTCAGCCTCATGTCTCTCAACAGATACTTGGAAAATTATTCACTCAATGTTTAAACAGATAATTTGGGGCTTCCTCACTGTTGTGTAATGCCACAATTCTTTGGCATATACACTGATAAAATAATACAAGCAATTATCTTTTAAAAACAAATGAGAACACGTGACTTTAGTCTTTCTGACGGTAAATCTCCTGAGGGACCTTCCTAACATACCTAATGAAAGATTTTCCTAAAACCTTTTATTGAAATAATCGTACTGTGGCTAAAAGCAAGGGTGGTACCTACACTTACCAGTTTAATATGGGAGCGCTCCTCTATCAGAGGACAACAGAGTAAATGGATTTTTGGAAACAGGAGATTGCTCCATTCACTCCACACAATGATCTAGCACTGCAGTGCTTCCAGGAAGGGCCCAAGTATCTCCTTCCTTGCTTTAAAATCCTGATTAAAAAATTTTTTTTTGAAATGAACTTAAGTGTACACTATACTTTTGACATAGCAAAATAAGGAACCTGAGACATTAGAAAGTCCTAGATAACTTTTGCCCTGCCCTGCAGGTATCTGTAAGCCATGAAAAAACTGGATTTTCCTTTGATGTTAGAGATGTTATTGTTATGAGGGAAAACTCAGGATGGGACTCTAATAAAAGAATCAGCCCAAAAGGAGGAAGAGAATATAGAAGAAGATAGTAAACTTGCCTATCTTGATTCTGGCATTCGTAAAGGAAAGAATTAAAACTTATATCTGAAGTTTGTAACAACAGGCTGGCTATAACTTGTTCTGTCCCAAGTATATCCTAACTTCTTGGAAAATCCAAAAAATTACAAGAAAAGATTTTAATTTAAAGTAGAGCTAGGGATGTAGCTCAGTAAGAGTGTTTGCTTAGCATGCTGGAGGTCCTAAGTTCAAGAGCAACACTAGAGTACCAATGCCACCACACAAAACAAGCAAAAAAACCGCACCCCAAACAACTAACACTTGAAAGCTGAGGCAGAAGATCAGCATTATGAGCTGGAGGCCATCCTGTAATACACAGTGAGACCTTGTCTCAAAAACATCAATAAATATGAACTAAAGACTCAAGGAAATCCCACAGACTATGTTCCAAGGGAAGCAGTTCATATTTAAAGATCATAAAATACTGGAGGTATTAGTATCATTAAGCTAAATTACCAGTGGGCAATAAAATTTAGAAAAATAAAACAGATCTCTACTAATGAAAAAATTCTAATAGGTTTAAGTAAAATCTCACTGGATAAACCCAGTGCCAACCAGAGTTGAAGACAAGTAGTAAACAGAAGACAGTCTGAAGAAAGTACTTCAACACAATCTGGAGAAACAAAGAGATAAGGAAAATGAGAAAACTTAATTTTTGCCAAACCAGAATTCCAGAAAGAGATAATAGAGAAAACAGAAAGGGTCATGTTCAAATAAATAATGAAAAATACTTACAATTGTTGAAACACAATTCCTAGACCAAGGAAGGCCTACTCATTTGATATATTAGTAGTACTGCCCACATGATTATATAGCCATCCTTTTCACTGTAACTTTTTAATTTCCTTTCAAATCTTTGTGGACTGAACTTCTCTGTTAAGATATATACTTAATCCACTATTTGGCATACATTTCTTTACCTAACAGTATAATTACAGAATTCTCTTAAAGAAATGTACTGACAAGATATAGGGTTAATCTTAACGTTGTGGAACTCCATATTTTTCTGAATAAATGACCGTAGGACACTTACCATGAGTTTGGTTGTAAGGATAATTACTTTAAAGAAATCACAAGGAAGCAAAGTGCAATTCAAGTAAGTGTGGGGCCTCACTTCTTACTGACCTCCATTTCCTGTCTCAACCACTCTTCTAATTCTGCATTCTTTCGAGCCTGATGAGCTATCAGGTCTGATCCTCCGATGATGTGTGGAAGTTTACCTGCTCCAGGAAATGGGACCTGTTAAAACAGCCAAAGTAATGAGGTTAAACATATTAACAAATTCAGATGACCATTTAAAAAACCAAGATTAAAAATCAAAGACTGTAAATCATGCATAAGTGAGAAACATATATATCATAAATGAGAGAAACAATTCTGCCAGAGCCATCTGTTTTTTGCCTTTTTCTTCTATACCTGTTAGGTCAAAATTTAGATATATCACTAACATTTGTACAATAAAATTTTTTTTTTTTGAGACAAGGTCTCTTTTTGTAGTTCAGGCTGGCCCTGAGCTCAGCCTCAGACTCACATCGCAGCAATCCTCCTGCCTCTGCCTCCAGAGTGCTGGGATTACAGGCATGAGCCACCACGCCCAACATCATGTAAGTGGTACTGATTGCTGCTGGGCGTGAGTCTCCACGCCCAGTATTGTGTGTGGTTAACCAGGGATCGAACCTGGGCCCTTGCACTTGCAAGACAGGCACCAGAACCACTGAGCTAAATCCCTGGCTCTACAATAAAAATTTAAGACTTTTATTTTGTAGTTTTTATTTTAAAATGGCCTCAGATTATCAGCTAGCTATTGAAGCAACTCAATGTGAGCACAACTTTATAATTCAAAGCATTCCATTTTGTTCTAAAGATTTCAAAGCTTAAGCTCTTTCTAGTGCTAATAAAAATGTAATTTTTTTCAAACTTTCCAGTTTACAGATCCTTAGCAGATGCTGAGGGAGCAAAAATTTATAATTTTAACTAACATTTTAATATTTTTACAACTAAAAAGGTACAAAAAAAAAAAACTCCTATGTAAAGATTTGTATCGACTAATATTGTACTTAGGGAATAAATATCCTGGACATGTATGGGATGTAATTTTGGAATTTCAATATGTGAAGTAGCAAGGGAATTTAAATTAGTTTTCAACATTAAGCAATATTTTAAAAGTACAAAATGAGTCACATTGCTAACTTGGAAATTTAAAGAAAATCTCAAATTCCTTTAGGATAATTTAAAAAAATTTTATATACAAATTTTAAAGTAAGTTTCTTAAATGGTTTGAAAAACTTTCTAGGTAAAAGTATCTATTTTTAAAGATTTTAAATATTTTCAAATCATTTTCTATTATAAGTCTGTCAAACTTTATATTTCTTCAGAATTAATACACCACCTTAGTGTCAATATTATGGCTTTTTCTTCGGTAATAAAAATAGCATGTCTCTTGAATCCTGATTTTTTAAAACAAAGACATTTGAATACACTAGTACCCATGAAGTAACAGTGCAGTAAGAATGGTTCTGTTGTGTTTCAAGAGCTACAGATGTGAAGTACAAAAGTAGTGTTAGGAAAGTATCATGATGCCATGTAAAGGTGCCATGGTAAGGAGAAAACTAGTTTAGCTGAGAAAATTACTAATGTTCGTGGTAGAGGGAAACGCTATACTACCTCATAGTCGTGGTAAAAATTTACACATATGTTATGCTGAAAGCAGTATTCCACAAAAGTCAATTTTGAAATAACTGTACTCTGATCAAATGCATAAGCAAAGGCCAGTTAAAAGAAGTGTGAAGCAGGAAGTCAATATTCCAGAGAAAACCAAAAAAAAAGTACAGCTAATTCAGAAACAGTCTGTTAGTCAAACTGATAAAATAATATTCTAGCATTTTCTTAATAAGGAACAACTCAGATCTAACGAAAATACTCACAGTACAATGTATATTTTGCTTTATATATGCATGCAGTCATAAAAATGTCTATAGTGTTGATCATTAAATGAGCTGTTAGTTCACAGATCTTTTACCTTTATAAAGTCTAGAACTAAGGAACCTGCTGAAGAAGTCACAGATGAGTATCATAACTGAGAGGACCCTGCTTATGTTAGCAAAAAACAGATACATGGCTACCTATAAAGAATTCAGTCTGGTAAATCTATTTCATTCTAAATGTTCTATGAACATCTATCAGTTCATGTTCTTCCTAGAATAATTTTTTAAGACTCTTTTAAGAAAAAGAAATAGCATCAGTTTTCAAAATACTTTTATTACTGTCCAAAGACAAAAGTAAGTCTAAAACCATTTCAAACACTGCCCTCTTGTGACACAGTTGAAAAAAATAAGAATTAAATTGTGTCATCTACTGGTACAGATTCTCAATGTTGATTGTGATCATAATGTGCATATGAAATGTTCTAATAAAATCAACTTTTTAAAAAACGTACCTTTTTGAATTTCTTGAAATTCTTTAGCTGATGATCATAATCAATATTTACCCCACACAGATTTCGGTAAGTGGAGTTATTAACCACCAGTGATCTAAATTCAGTCATCAACACCTTTGTTGGAAGCATCTCCTTGCTGTCTTTCAGCTCATCATTGTTCTTAAAGGGAATTCAAATAGATAGATAAGAAAAAGTAAGAAAAGGAAAATTACTTATCATTTAGGAATCCACAGAAAAAAGTTCAAATATCTAAAAAGAACAATTAAAAGGGTTTATTTCAAGTACATGAACTATGTATTTAGAATCAAATCATGTCTATTTCAGAAAACTAGAAAATAACTGAAGTGTTTCACATATCAGAAAAAATTTGTAATAATACTGTAATAATAAAAGGCTTAGAACCCCTCAGAATTGTATTTTTAATTTTGTAGCTTGGTCTAGTAGGTATTATTCCAATAAGCAGCTTATCTTCTTCTCTATCATTCACCTACTCAAGAACAGTCTTTGCTTGATTTCTATTACAACTATCTAGTTGGCTACATATCAACATTGTTATGACTGCTCAAGGCTCACTCTAATTATTTTAATGTTGAACTGTGATTTTCACCAGGGAGTTGCTAATTCTTCTAAGATAAATGCAGACTGGAAGAAAGGAAAAAAGCAAAATCCAGAAGAAAATATTCATCTGATACTAATATCGTACAATTAAGACTTAAAGTAAAAATGTTCTAATTCTTCATGAATATTTCCTATCTATAACTGTACATGACATAAATTACATCGTTGGAAAAGTGTCCATCTTGTTTTATAAGAAAAGAATGTGAAGTTCATTAATGTGAAAATGACTTGCTCAAGGTCCAATCGATGCAACAAAAAGCTGAGAATTACACCTAGGCTGGCCTCTCCTCTCTTTCTATTGCTTCCTGATTATAATATTTTAGAAAAGGCACAGCAATGAAATACTAGAATTAGCAAAGAAATATTTAACAATGAAAAATGACAGAAATGAATGAGATGATCATCATGTCAAATCTTTATAAAAATGTAATCAAATAAGAATTTCCTCACAGATATTTTAGTTGACCACAATGACTCTTTCTTAGGCTCACATTTCCTCCCAACTTCACTTTCTTGCTAAAGAAATAAAATATATTCACATCAGTTATTAATAAACAATTCTTACACAAAACTTAGATGTTTATTCTCTGACCTAGATACCTGACTTTCTTAGGAACTATCTTTCCTAAACTAATGATAAGAACATTTCAGAGATGCAGATGAAAACAACACTGAGATTTCATCTTACTCCACAGAGAATGGCTGCTATCCCAGAATTAGCCAGCAACAAATGTTGGCCAGGCTACAGAGAAAAAGGAACCCTTCTCCACTGTTGATGGGAGTGTAGACTCACACAACCACTGTGGAGATCAGTGTGGACATTCCTCAAAAAAAAATTGGACTAGAGGTCCCATTTGACCCTGCTATTCCTCTGCTAGGTATATACACAAAAGAATCAAAAGATTCATATCACAGGACATATGTGCACCCATGTTCATAGCAGCTCAGTTTGTCAAAGCTAAATCTTGGAAACAACCAAAATATCCACCAACTGGAGACTGGATAAAGAAGATGCAGTTCTTTTGTACAATGGAGTATTACGCTGCCATAAAAAATAAGACTAAGTCACTTATACTCAAATGGATGTACCTTCAGGATATCCTCATAAGTGAAATAAATAGGTCAGAGATGTATAAATATCACATCTTTTCTCTGGTATGAGAAAATGAAGATGTAAATGAGTTCCAGTATATATAGTAGATATTGTGAAATAGAAAATATTTGAAAGGAAATAGGGTGTATGGATAAGTAACATGGGGAAAAATAATGATGGTAACAAAAAAAGAGAAACAAAGCTTATGTATATAGGGTGCAGGGGGTTGTAGGGTGGGCAGAGGAATGGGAAAAAATGAGAAGTGATAGATACTGGTACAAATTCTCAGTGCTGAATGCAATCATGATGTGTATATATAATGTACCAATAAAGATTTGAATTTAAAATAATTGACAAGAAAATAAATATAAACATAGCAGCTCTGTTTGTGATTGCTACGTCTTGGAAACAACCCAAATGTCCTTCAACTGGAGACTGGATAAAGAAGATGTGGTTCTTCTACACAATGGAGTATTACTCTGCCATAAAAAATGATAAGTTTGAATCATGTATACTTAAATGGATGTACCTTGAGGATATCTTCATAAGTGAAATAAATAGGTCACAGGTAATTATCGTATCTTTTCTCTGGTATGAGAAAATGAAGATGTAAATGAGTTCTAGAATGTACGTTATATATTGTGAAATAGAAAATACTCAAAGTGAAATAGGGTAAAGGGAGAAAATTAATGAGATTATAAACAAAAAAGAAAGGAAACAAAGGTTATGTATATAGGGGGTGGGGGTGGTAGGGTGGGTAGGGCTATGGGAAAAAATGAGAATTAAGTTGTTTTACATACTGGTACAAATTCTCATTGTTGAGTGCAATCATGATGTGTATACAGGCACCAATAAAGACTTCATTAAAAAAAAAAAGCATAAGAACAAAGAATTACAGTCAAATTCACATATATTTAATATCTAAAAAGATGAAAAATAATGAATTAAAATGGATACAATATTGTAGTAACCATGATTCATGGTCCACAATTTAAGATTTAAAAAGAAAAAGAGCAAAACAAAAACCCATAAAAATATTAAATGATTGTCTGAAGAGGCACAAGTATCAATACATTGTTGTTCCATTTTCCTATATCCATGTAGTATTCACAATTTTCAGATACATTTTATAATGACAAAAATAAAGAATTAGGGATGTAGCTCAGCCGAGCTGTTCCTGCCTGGCACGTGCAAGGTCCTCACATTGATCTCAGGTACTAGGAAAAAATAAAAACAAAACAAAACGAAGCAAAACAAAAAATCAGAACTAACCCCATCCTGAAAAGGCTGATTTATTGTATCAGAGTTAATATCCTGGTTGTACTATTATGCTATACATATTCAAGGTGTCCTAGTAATCACAGGAATTCTAGCTTCTGAAACTGAGTTAAAGTTCTTTGTAAGTTACTACTCTCAGGTTTCTTTTGTGGTAAGAAAAAACTGACTAAAACACCTGGAAGGTATACTTGATAGCTAAAAGTGAAATCTTAAAGAGCAGAAAGACAAACATCTACGAAAGAAACTTGATTATCTATTTCTAGGTTACATGTATAGATGGAAAAAACCCTAACTCGAACTTACTAGTTTTTTGTTTTTTTTTTTTTGAGACAGGGTCTCACTTTTGCAGTGCAGGCTGGCCCTGAACTTTAGTCTTGAACGCACAGCAATCCTCCTGCCTCTACCTCCCAAGTGCTGGGATTACAGGCATGAGCCACCTCGCCCAGCACTGTGGTATGTGGTTCTGACTGCTGGTGGGCGTGAATCTCCACACCTGGCATCACTGTATATGGGTACCAGGGATTGAATCCTGGCCCTTGCACTTGCAAGGCAGGCATGGGAACCCCTGAGCTAAATCCCCAGCCCAACTCTACCTTACTTTGAGCCCTTGATTAGTTTTTAAGTCAAAGGAATTTTTGAAAATGAGAAAACTCACCTACTGAATTCCTGGGACTCTAGCTTTTTAAAAAGTTCACAGGATGACTTTAATGCAGCTGGTACACAAAAAGGCATTTGGACTCACTCATAAGAAGCAACAAAAAAATAAAGATTCCCTTGTAATACTAAAATATAGGTAAGATAGGTTACAGTCTTTTTCAGTGTTACAGATTTATATGGTACTTGATATACACTAGATTCTCAACTGCTTTATTGAATCAATTTTAACTTCTAATCATTTAGTCTTTACCCTTTCAACTACTATCCTTTTCTCCAACAATCACAGGAGGTAACCTTCAGTGTCACGAATGAGTACATCATGTGGAACATCAGATGTTTTAATTCTCTGCAGTACAAGAGACTGTACCCAGGACCCTTACACTGAGTTGAATCTCTAGCCCTCCATTTTTTAAATTTTACTTTTTGAGATACGGTCTCTCTAAGAAGTTAGTTGCCCAGGTTGAGCTCAAACTTGCAATTCTCCAAAGTGCTGGAATATCAGGCATGGACCACCAGACCCTGGTAGAAGATGAGGAAATTTGATTTCACTCTATCCTTGCTCTCATCCAATGAGCTAACCAGCCTATAGAGATAGTAGGCCAAGTTATTAATATATAAATTAGGAGACAAATCAAAGAGCTTTCTTAGCCAGAGTGGGTAAGATAAATTACCAACATTTATGAAAACAGGACATTAAGGAAAAACTTCCTACTTATCTTAAAAATCTATTTGGTAGAAACAGTAGCTGTTATATACTAACTTGTTCTACCTTTTTTGCCTATTTATTCTATTAAAGCATCTCCTGTCATTAACATGATGGCCAAGTATCTTTTATAATTGTATAGACTAATATAAAAGTCTATCAAAACAATCGTGTACATCAGATTTATGTGATGCCATTTTGTATTATACTGTTAAAGAATCACTGCTCCCATTACACAGTTATAAATAAAAATAATCACTGTATTTCAAACAATTACTTTATCTACCGACAAATTCTTATGCTTAATACTAGGTATTAACATTAATATTTTTTAACTAGATCACATGGATGTTTATATTCTCAATGAATACTTTTCTCAATGAATTACTTTTTAACATTCTATGTATCTATTTGCATTACTTCTCATTAAAAATGTCACTTACAAGTATTTTGTCACTTTCTGGTATTATTTTATCATCAAAATGGTTATTTGCTTCTATATCCAATCTTGGCTTCTTTCTAATATTGACGTCTTCTTTTTCAACTTTCACTTTCATCTCTAACTCTGTTCTTGTATTCTTGGATAATTCCTCCACTAGCTCATCTTCTGTGGTCAAATCAATTTCTTTCCTTTTTTGTGATCTTAGATTTTCTGTAGAAACAGATCTGCTGGCAGAGTTTTTCATACTGGCGTTTAAATCCTCATCATCTGTAAATAAATTTTCTGATTTTGTGTTCACAGGTTCAGTCTGAGATATACTTTGCTCCTTGTTTTTCCACGGTGGAGTTATTACAGGTTGTGTTTGCTCCAAAAGAGAACAAGACATTTCTATTCTTGCTGATTTGGATGAAGACATTTCTTGGCTTTCTTCATCCCTTTCCCTTAAATTTAAAAAACAAAACAAAACCAGAAAATGAATACAGTTAAGTTTTTCAGTTAATTATATTTATGACTTCCTTCATCTATTTTTAATGTGCTTCAAATTTAGTAACACTGGAAATCAACAAACATTTGAGTGAGGCATGGTGGTCCAACCTGTAACTCTAGCATGCAGTGGATTGAGGTGAGAGAGTTTGAGGTTAGTCTACTACAAAAACCAGCCTAAACTAAATAGAGACACTGACTCAAAATATCAAAAAATATGGGGTTGGTGAGTTAGCTCAGTGGTTCTGGCACCTGTCTTGCAAGCACAAGGGCCCGGGTTCATTCCTGGCAACCACATACAATACTGGGCGTGGAGACTCACACCCAGCAGCAATCAGCACCACATACCACAGTGCCAAGTGGGGCGTGGTGGCTCACGCCTGTAATCCCAGCACTCGGGAGGCAGAGGCAGGAGGATTGCTGTGATGTGAGTTTGAGGCTGAGCTCAGGGCCAGCCTGAACTACAAAGTGAGACCCTGTCTCAAAAAAAAAAAAAAATAAAAAAATAAAAAAATAAATTTAAAAATGAATGTTTGAAACAGTACAAAATTTACACAATCCTAATGTTCGGATAGGACTGATCATCCTTTTGGTTAAGGCAAGATGGAGAATTATACCTTCTAGGGTAGGATGAGTCAATAAATCAATGCAAAGGAAAAGGGAGATAACTACAAAGGACCTATTGCCAGGAAACAGCAGTTTACTTTATAATGTAAAAATTTAACCAAGGAATATAACCCAATGGATTAATGAGAGCCAGATCCAAGATAATAAACCAGATAACTATATCTAGAATATGGCACCAGATGTGTACCGCAAATATTATGTGAATATGTTACTGAGAGTATTTTAAACAAGAGTGTATCATTCAGTCACTATTGTACCTGCTGAACACTGTTTATGTGGATTCTATCAAGACCTAGAATACAGGCTTGAGTCACTTTTCTCTAAGAATTTATGGATTCATTTTGAGCAGATATAGTATAGGTGATGTTTCAGTAATAGTACTGGACCAAAGACTGACTGACAAGATTTTTTTAATAATTCAGGTGTCAGAATTTGAAGTAAGGATCTGGCAACAGACATAGATGAAGAGGGAGGGACTGAAAGACACTGACAATCAGAGCCTGAGGGGACAGAGTAGTAATAAGGTAATTCTCTTTACCTCATGAGAAAGGTGATCAAGGCTGAGAGGGAGAAAGGTGATCTGGGAACCTGGGTGTGGGCAAAAATAATAACAGGTGGGTTGAAAGGTAAGAAAAGCTGTATAATGTCTTAGTGAAGGAAGATATTGGTACATTTCTGAGAGAATGAGGCCCAGGGCAAGAACTTTCCACAGAAGCATATTTAAGCAGAACAGACTGCTTAAGCAGAGGAGATTACCACTCTACAACAATATGAAAACACTAAGTTTTCAGACACAGCAGAGGAGTTACGTAATGCGTACCTTTTTCTTGGAGATGGCTGAAAGTAGTTCCTAAGGGTATTTGTTTGTTGAGATGCCCGATCTCTACTTTTATTTACACTTGGGAACTTAGTTGGTGAAAGCTGATAGTTTTGGGTATTTGTCCTAACCAGAGAATTTGATGCTATGTTACTGTTGGAATTTGTTTTGGAAGATTCTTTTATAATGAATATTTCTTGTGAAGATGTTCCAAATTTTTGTTCTGTTTTAGGGATTTTCATTTCTTTTGCGTTTTCACTCAAATCCATACTGTAAACAAAAGAAAAGCACAGAAGGCAAATATCAAGTTAGTAACACTTCTTATCTACTAAAAAAGATCCTTCAGTAGTCCTCATATAACATAGTTTTAGAAACTCATCTTTTGACAACGATTTAGTAAATACATTTTACATTCCGAGAAGATACTTTGGCATCTAAATGCCCCAAATAACAGTATCTTACCCTTTTTCATCCCCTACAGTACATACTAGCACCAATAAACAACTGTCAAGTATACATGTAATATATCCAATTACTCTGGAATAAATTGATAATCCTATGCAATTTTTGTATTTAAAATTTTTAAATTACTTCAATATATGTAAAAGTACAATAATAAAAATGAAAAATCAAAACAAACTGTTATTCCAATATCATGTGTAATTTACACCATTTTGGATGAATTGATATGATTATATCTAGCCAGACAGCAGTTTCTAATATACAGCTCTAAGCTACAGAAAAATAAATTTTAAATCCTCACACACAGACTTTTACAATATACATCTGATCAAACACTGCTTTTGTAGTACTTTCTTTCACTAAAACACCCAAATGATTAAACACACACACACAAAGAAAAAAACACAGGGATAGAGTTGTTGTTCAAGTAACTTCTAGAAAAACATTAATAAAAAATTTTTCTCTAAAATTAAATCTGGCTACAAAATAAAATATGAATATGACAAATATTGACGTGAATATGGTCTAAGAAACTGACATCATTTAGTATGAATACATATGCACTATTTAAAATAAAATACATTTCTTTAAGTAAAAAAATACTATGAATGCAAAAGAGCTAAACCCTTCCATTAAAAACAAAACAGAAAGAAAAAAACCACAGAACCCCTCTCAAAAAAAAAAAAAGAAAAACTATTCATGGACAAATATTAACTATTTAGATAACTAAGGTAGGGCCTATAAAGCATCATCAAAATTATAACTAATATTTAGATACAGACTGCATCATTTAAAAAATATTTAAAGAAGGCTCCTCTCCTGATTGTGAGAGATATGTTCCAAGAATCCCAGAGAATGCTTGAAACTAATGATAGGACTTAGCTTTACATACCATATTTTTTCTTATATATGCACATCAATCACAAAGTTTAATGTATAAATTAAGCAAGTAAGAGATAATTAACAATAACTAACAGCAGAACAATTATAGCCTAGCAAAAGTATGTGATTTTGGTCTGTTTCTCAAATTACCTTACTATACTGTACTTATTTTTCTTGCCATGGAAGACAACATAAGGCAAACATAAAGAAATGAGGTGAGATGAATTACACAGACACTATAATGTCATGTTAGGTTACTTGCAAAAATTATCCGAACATACACATCACAATACCAAAACAGCTGATCTGATAACTTCAATAGCTATAAGTGACCAACAAGCAGGTAGCACATACACCTTGGACATGATGGAGAAAGAGATAATGGCAAAAGATTTCATACACTACTCACATGGCACAACTTGAAGCTTATGATTTATTTATTTAATAGATTTTTAAATTTAATGTTGTTGAGCTGTGGTTTATTATGGGCAACTAAAACTATAGAAAGTGAACTGCAAATGATTGGAATCTAGTATATTTCAAACTTATTTCACCAGTCACATGGGAAGTAGTACAATTCTTTTTAGTTTTCCATATATATTTACAAAGTGTCAAAAAAAAAAATTCCTAGCATAAGAGTTGAATTAATACAGCCTGGAAACCAAGTCAGTCAGATATGCCAAATAAAATAAAGTTTTATTTTATTGTAAATACAGTTTCACTGGAACACAGCATACTTATTCAATTAAAGCTGTTTATGGCAGTTTCCATGCTGCAATGACAAAGATGAGTTGTGATGACACAGACAGAGCCCACAACACCATAATTCACTTACTGGTTTTTTCCAGAAAATCTTCTAATCCCTCTCTATTATTTTTTTTGATATCCCTTTTACTCACACTTTATTCCTTTCACGAATGAATAAAGATACTGACTTTTCTTCTTGAAAGCAGTATTAATTTACTGACAAAATAACAGCAATACTGTGTTAACGAAGAGCTTTACCGTGTACGTGCCTGGTCCGATTCTGTGTCAGCTACGGATGTTTTAGTGCTCACAGGCACACCTGGCACAAGTTTTTCACTCACTGACCAGTCTTGTGAAAGGCTCGGTTCTGGAGTCGCTGTTTTTAATCCTGCATATCATACAAGTAAAAATAAAATATCGCAAATGCTCAAAACAAAATGGACATTTGATCCCTGAAAATTGTTCGGACTGTGCCATGCTGGGGGAATCACACATCCATGGTGTGCTAAGTCATATAGCTCCCGGCTGTCTCCAGTCAGCAGAGCTAGTAAATACTTAACAAAATTATCTATGATAGCCTGATGGCCTATTGGTATCTGTGATAGACTTACCTAAAGCAAAGGATTTTTTTTCTTAATACCAGAGATTGTACTCGAGCCCTTGTGCTTGCAAGGTAGGCGCACAGTACTACTTGATCTAAATCTCTGGCCCAAACTAATTATTTTAAACATATATTAAATCTTTGTTGGGAAGTATTACTAACTTAACTTCAGGAAGCACAAAGCTCAAATACCCACCTTTATTGAGACCTTCCCTGACTATCTGGTTAAAAGAGTCTGCTTCCTGACACTAACAATTCACTTTGCTTTTCTTTCCTTTTATATTTGTACCCAAATTTTTGTGTTTGTGTTTTCTTACTGTTTGAATCTTGGATATCAGAATATAAAGAATATAAAGTTCAGAATTGTGATTTTGTTTATTTTATTCACTGATGAATCACTATCTAGAGTAATTCCCAGCTCATAGCAGAAATATTTCTTAAGTAAATAAATGCATAAATGGACAAGTTTTGAAATAAAGTACGTATAGTCACACTTGGAAAATATATCAGTAAAGTACATACAGTCTATTAACAATTTACATAATGAACTTGCTAAAGAATCAATGAAATCGGGCTTTAAATACCTGTGCTGGGCTGGCCCTGAGGATCACAGTAATTCTCTGTGGTCATGAAAATAACTGCCAATCCAATTTCTGCCTCAGGAATAGGTCTAAGACCCTGCCTGTTAGAAAAAAAAAAATTAAGCATGACAATATATTAAAGATATCACTTATTAAAATGATATCAAGCTGAATCTTTCTTACATTTATTGATACATGTTTGGAGTACATAAAGACTATCATTATTGTGGGGAGTTGGCAGATATACACAATACATCTTAATTCTTTTCTCTATTTTTAAATCCTCTACCCTTGCCCTTTTCAGCGATACCTTAATTTTATGATATGGACAGAATCTGAAATGTACAGAGTATTAGCTTACTCACTGGGGCAGTATTACTGTGGGACAAGTCTATACCTTTTAATACTTCAGTTAATTCCATGATCCTCTAAGATAGGGCAGAAAAAAAGTCAAAATACTAGTGAAAAATGAGTAATAAGTATAGATAGATGAGTATCTTTTTAAATATGTAAATAGTAAAATATAAAAAGCAGTGACTAAAATAAAAAAGTAATAATTTTCACTATATAGAGACTTTTAAAAAATGGTAAATAGTACAGCAGATCAAACTCAAGAGTATTTTACTAATGAAGTATATGATCAGTCCTTTTTATATGTTTTTAAAAATTTTTTGAGATCAGGTCTTGCTAAAATACTCAGGCTGGCCTTGTTTGGATCTTCAAGCTTTAGTCACTGTAAATTCTGGGGTTATAGGAATGGGCCATCATGCTCAGCTATCATTTTTATTCTGCAACATGGTGAACAGGTTGAAAAAAGTGTTATCAGGTCTTGCAATGCCACACATGTGAATAAAGGAAAAGTAAAAAAGGGATGACCATCAAGAAAATACAGATAACTTCTACAAGTTAAAAAGAATACAAGCATATAATTAATTAAATACACACATATATAATTAAAATATGTCCCAGCAACTGCACTCTTGGGCATTCATTCCAATAAAATAAAAACTTATGTAAAAGAATGTTCATAGCAACTTAGTTGCTAAGGTGACAAGATTGAGAATGACAGTTGCTTCATGAAGTGCAACACGGGGCAGGTGATACCACATACAGTAATTAGTGGTAGGTCACTTTCAATTTTCTACCTCGTATTCTGGATGGCAGATTGTTATTTATTGTGCCAGCGTGAGGGAACAGGTGAGAAGAGGAGATGATAAACAAAAACTAAGTAAACTGATAACAGCAAAAGCTTCCAAATCTGATCTAAAACACTAGGAATAATATAGTACATTTTGTTCTAAGTAGCAAGATGGTACTTTTGCTATAAAAAATATTTTTAAACACTAGTTAATATGTCTCCATTAGGAAATAACATAAGGACAGGTAATTCAAATTTTACTTTTTTTTCGAAATCTGAAAAAGAAAAAGAAACTGCATAGTCAGAAGTCCAGGGCTAGGACAAATTAATCTTTTGCTTAGAAATGACTATAGGCTTTTCAGGTATTTCAAATTCTATATCCCAGTGCTTCTTGCTAGGTGAACAGAAATTTAGTTATAAGAGTGTCGAGCTTGGTATTTTTACAATACTTTTTTGGCTTCAAAAATATTAAAACTGTCGGGCATGGTGGTTCATGCCTATGAGCCCAGCACTTGGGAGTCAGAAGCAGGAGGATTACCGTGAGTCTGAGGCTAGCATGGGCTATACAGTGAGTTCAGAGCCAGGCTGAACTACAAAGGGAGACCTTGTCTCAAAAACAAAAACAAAAACAAAAAAACCCCGCCTAAAACAAAAATAATAAAACTATTGAATACTAATATAAAGAAATAAACCTCTGATGTAGCATTTTTATAGCCTCATTATTACAAACACTATTCTAAATTCTCCCACATATATTACTTTGCTTTCCCATATAAGAGGAACAGAAATTTTTATATACTTTTCTCTTTTCTGGAAGCACTGGGGACTGAACCAGGGCCTGTACACTGAGCTACATCCACTTATTTTTAAAATTTTAAATTTTGTGATAGGGCCTTGCTAAGAAACTAAGTTACACAGAGTATTTAGTTATACATTGGCTTCAAGCCTCTCAGAATGCTGGGACTTCAGGTTGGTACTACCATGCTTGGTAACAGATGTACTTTTAAAATGAGTAATAATCAATGTTCAGTTCTAGGTAATTTCCAAGACTTTTGGTTTGAGTCTTAACCTCAATCTCAACATTTTCTGCACAAAACTTTTCTATTACTTTATTAATCCAGAGTGGAGAATTCCTCAAATTCTTGTCAAGTAACAAAAAAAGCAGAAAAATGATTAAATGAAATTATTATGTATAAAGATATATCATTTTCTGGCATACAAGTCACAATCAATTCTCAAGTAAACTGCACTAACACCATTACAGTATTAATTGCTGTAACTACATTTATATTGATAAGCAGCATGTAACAGGAATAATTACATATAAAATCTACTAACTGGGCCGGGGATTTAGCTCAGTGGTTCCAGCGCCTGTCTTGCAAGCGCAAGGACCCGGGTTCGATCCCCGGTAACCACATACAATACTGGGTGTGGAGACTCATGCCCAGCAGCAATCAGTACCACATACCACAGTGCCAGGCGTGGTGGCTCACGCCTGTAATTCCAGCACTCGAGAGGCAGAGGCAGGAGGATTGCTGTGATGTGAGTTTGGGGCTGAGCTCAGGGCCAGCCTGAACTACAAAGCGAGACCCTGTCTCAAAAAACCTAAAATAAATAAATAAATAAAATAAAATCTACTAACTGAGAAGTCTAATTCTGTACCTTTCGAGTATATCCATAATTGAGTGAATCCATTTTTTCTGGGAGTCAGGAATTAAGATTTGTGTGTTTGTTATTCCTATGTCAATCACACAAGTTCCAGGAGCAGAAAAAAAACTATCTTCTTTTTCATCTTCTTCTGTTATCAACCTAGCTTCTCCACCTCCAAAAACAACTGCTGAACTTAATTTCTTGTGCTGAAAATGGAAACAAATATTTTTTAAAAAGTAATGGAATAGTCACAATTAATTTTTCAAGTCCATTGTTATCTAAGAAAAAAGGAATAAAAATAGAGGAACTCATTCTGTTTCCTGACTGGGTAATACGAGCTTCCCTCCTGAGGAGAAAACCCACAGGTCAATAGTGTCCCGAAGCACTTGCAGACAGATCACAACATTGTTGCCATCCCTCATTACACTGGTGACCCAGCTCTCAATGCATGGGATTACATGTGGGATTTTTTTTCCTACAACAGCAACTCTTGGAATCCCTACTTTGGCCCACAAAAGATATTCCATGGAGATTTACTAACTTAACAACTTAGGACTTAAAAGTTTTGTGTCCCCTCCATTTATGTACTTACAGAATTCTAACATACTTTTAACTAGGCAGGTTCTGGTGCCTGGGCAGCTTTTTCTACTTCACATATATATAGCTATAATAAATCCCAAATGAAATGCAAACAACTATCAATGAGTATTAATGCATCTGAGTTTTTTCTGTTTTTTCTAGGACCATTTAACTTATGATATTACCTGTTTAGCATTTAAAAATACGAATGTTTTCCCTTTGAAGATTTGTTTTCTTTCCTGTCGTCCTGACAGATCAATATTTTTACTTTCAATAGTTGGTTCATCAACAGGTGGGTAAAAACTGTAAAAATAATTAAAATATATTATATACTACTCCATGTTTATTATTAAATTTATAAGGGGGTAACTGTATCAAAACACAAAAGATTAATTTACATAATACTACTTTTAGGTTTCTCTGATTTTTTGTTTTTGACACAGGGTCTCAGCGTGTACTTTGGGCTTGCCTGGAACTCACTATGGAGCCCAGGCTGCCTTCCAGCCCATATGGAGACAGAATCCATGTGGCAGCAGAACTGGTTTTTATTTTCTCAAAATAAATAATCCAAGGTAGACAATCATAACAAATAATAAATACAGATCAATCAAAAGTTATCTAAATTACAAAAGGTTGAAAGATTGTGGTAGGTCTCCTCCTGATCTAATTCTGTGCAGAAGACACAAAAGATGAATATACTGGTTTGTGTTACACGAATAAGGAACACTGAACTAGGGAACCAGCCAATTTTCAGAAAGACCCACAAGCCAGCCTGTTCTTTGCCTGAGAGGGAAAACATTATTTAACCTCCCAAGATTTCTCCGTCCAAAAGCTAACTCTGAGAAATGGCCTGCTTAAAGGGCTAACAGGCCTGTGTTTTTGGCATATGCAGCAAGTTGTTTACGAATTCAAGAGACCCAAAGAAGGGTCTAGAATATTTGTTTAAAATAAACTGAGAGAGCACCTCACGATAGGAGAGACTTTGTAAAACTAAAAGCCAACTCCTTTTCTCTAAAGGGTAATTTTCTTATATTCAAATACATACATCTTTAATAAACCCCCTCACTAGAGTATGCATGATTAAAATTAAATACTTGTTTTAAGTGGTGTCCGAATAACTCTGTGTATACCAGGACGGTTTAGAACAGTGAGGTATCAACGTCATGTCAAGTATGTGAAGCTGGACATCTGGCCTACCCCGTTTCTTGACGACAGCTCAAAAATGTAGACATAACTCTACCGAAGCAGTTTGTATTTTTTGCTGGGTGAAGATATTATAGTCTGTAACCTAATTTAAATTCAACACTAGTGATAATGCTTTTTCAGAATTAAAAAAAAGGAGGTATTGGGTAATAAAACATCACCACAATTTAGCTCCTTTTTTTTTTTTTAACTCATTACAGATAATATTTAAAATAATTATTTTTCTATTAATAACTGAGGGTAAGGATTCAGTCAAATAAGTCTGAAGTATACTAAAATGGATCAGACAAGTACAGAAATCTATTAAGGCAAGTGACTATATATTTTAAAATAACACTGAAAATTTGATTCTCAATTGCCATAATCAAATATGGGCTACTGTAATAGTCTTTCTTGGTCAACAGTGAAGTAAAAGTCACTGAATAATTAGACAGGGAAGCTGTAGTAATATACATTAATACTGTCAGAAATTGAGTCAAAAGAAATTATGATAAACTTATAGTCAAAACAGCTGCAGGATAGACAGACCTGAAAATATGAGGGAAAAAAGAAAAAAGGTGACTAATGCCAAGTTTTATAGTTCCCAAGTTCATAAAAGACACATCTTTTATAAAGACAGTATGTCTAAGTAAAAGCTTATCAGATCCTCCACCTTCAAGTAATATAGAACTAACAATAAATGGCTCCTTATCTGTAGCCAGGGTTATTATTCCCACCTATCATGGACTCCCCCAGGGAGGCTTACCAGTCAGCTTCTTGGCAAAATGTCATCATGCTGAAAGAGTACGAGTTTATGGAATGTAAATACAGTTTCTTGGGGAGAGATACATCTTTTCATATTATCCAAGGAATAAGGTTCAAGAAAGGTTAAGAATTAATCAATTTCAAAACTGAAAAATTTTTTTCCAGAGTTCAAAAATATTATCTGTTAACCACATAATAAAATACAAGAAACCTCTCAGATTAAACTTATTGAGAAGACTATCATTAAAAGCACACATCTACTATTAATGAAAATGTAAATACTCTCCCAAAAACTGTGCACTGGGAAAAATAGCTTATTACAGCTAGTGAGAGTTTAAATTAAAACTCTTACCTTATAAAACATGCTAATTTTTAAAACCTCCAGCATTTTAATCACAAAATCTGAAAAAGGTGTCAAATATTTTCCTCCTCAATCATAATCAATATTACTTCAGACCATCAATAACATAATATATACAGTAGACAGACCAGTCTGATGGCTCACAAATTTGTGCGTGTTGACAACAAAATATCAAAGATCAATTTTCCCAAAACTGTTGCAATTAGCAACTCAGCGGGGGGGGGGGGTAATACTGGGGATTAAACCCAATGGCTTTGCACTCCTTTACATTCCAGCACATTTTAAAACTTTTCTTCGATTCTGAACCAGTCTCCCTGGGTAGTTAAGGACTTGTGATCCTCTTGCCTCTGTCTCCCACAGTGCTGAGATTACAGGTGTCTGTTACCACAATGGACAACAATGGATATATATATTTTTAGCCAGCATTTACTATGATATCAAACAGTATGTTCACTTTAAATACTGTACTTAATGAATACTGTATTTCATATGATAAAATACTTAAAAAAATAAAACTGAACAAGTAGTAGTCTTATGTTTGAAATGAAGCAACAGAAGCTTAGAAGAAAGAGGCTCCAGGCCCAAGACCCCAGTGTTGTGAACTGCAGGCTCTCGACAGGATGGTGTGTGAAGAGGTTACCATGCCAGTCAGTGCCAGCGTTAGTCCTGTGGGATGCATGGCTCTGAAACATGTGCTTTTAGGGTCACGTATCAGGGTACTTGCTGTCCTTCAATTTTTTCCTCAAATATTAGTTTTTTTTTTTAGCACTTGTTTCATTGCAATAAGAAACAACCAATAAATAATTTGGGCAATACTTTCTCCACATGCTGACAAAATAAAAACAACCTGTGATTAACAATTATACCATCACAGCAACTACTACATCCTGTATGAGACAGTACTGAGGGAATTAACCTAAATAAAGTCAGTGTGTCACATATTACTATAATTGAAATATACACTATACCTTTCAATTTGTGGAGGTTGTTTCTTGGACTGAACTGCTTTAACAAATTCAGTGAAATATTCTGGCTTCACAATCGGACGTCCACAAATGAGCGCACATATTGTCTAAAACAAAGAAGATACTAGTAAGTTTACATTCAAACTTTATCTTTAAAAAAAATCGCTTTAAGTTATAAACTACAGAGAAGCTGTTCTACACTTTTTTCCTTTTCATAATTCTAACTTCATATTAAGGGACAATTTCTAAAATAGAAGACAGTATTTGGTCACTGCTCAGTTATTTAGAATATAAATACTCTATAATCATTCAAGTTTAAGTCACAAATTTAAAGACTGCTTTTGGGGAGGATGGAATAACCTAAAAAATAGAAATAAATTTTAGAATGCATTACAATCATAAAAACAATCTAAAATATTAAAACATATAGTAGAAATGAAGACATTTAACATCTCCTGCATAAGCAAACAATAAACTACTAATATATATAGAGAAAAATATGTAAATAAGCTATGAGCCCCAAAATGGCTATCAACCACAAAATTTAAGATTAGAAAACACTACAGTAGGAAATGAAAATTAAAATATTTATCATAATTCTAGGAAATAATCCAACTAAACACTTTAAATAAATACACTTTCAGTAACAAAAAGTATTGTCTAACAGAACCAGATTTAGAGTGTGTCTTCATAACAATAAGAGCAGCAAGCCCTTCTATGGTACCTTGTTAGTATGATATATATGTTCCAACACAATTTGAGATGTAAACTTCTAATATAAAGAAACCTTTAGCTTCTACCAACTGTACAGTTCAACACTGGACCAAGTACACATGAGACCGTGGTGAAGCTATTTAATTATTCTGTCTCAGTTTGTTCTAAGTTCTCTTTTAATTCTAACAGCAATGATTTTTAAAGATACAAAGTAACATTTAAAAAAAAATCATCAAAAAATAATGTCAAAGTTTTCTGTTTTGGTACGCAATACAGTTGACCAGAAATAGTAAAAAGACTGAAAAAGGTTGAAAACTTCTGCAAATCATGTTTCTGCAAATCAACAGCCATCAGGATCCCAGTCCCTAGAATAATGTCTTGGTCTATCGCTGACATGGATAAAGCTCTCAGGATGATCTACTGCCTCTGATCTTATTTCACACACACCAAGCCAAGAGGATGCTTGTCTCATTCTTAAGTACTTTAATATCTTAATAGGGATTTCCACACTCAAAACACACTGGTCACTTCAAAGAGGGATCCCTACTATAAATTACTAATGGGCATTTTGATGTATGAATCTACTATCTCTGGGTTTATTAGCAAAAGTTACTATTACAAGAGCTAATCACACTTTGAATATATCAAATCAACTGCATAAACTTTCAAAGATTTAAAAAAAACCTCTCGTCCAGACATAATCCTACCAAAGTACAAATTTAACTTCAGGTTCAATCTGAGCAGCAAGTCCTTCTATAGTACCTTGTTAGTATGATACATATGTTCCAATTCAATTAATTGTATCAAATACTAAAAGATTGTTGAATCATTTATATATAGATGTTAACCCAAAAAAATCCCAAATCTGTAATCATCCTGTATAAAAGGAGTCAAATCACCTCCCAAACATCATTCTTCGATTAGCTTTGGACATAAACAAATTTGAGGAAGACACAAAAATCTGAAAGTATATCAAAATAATGGCAGTTTTAATAAATAATAGCACCTTCTAAGGGCATATACTTACATATGTCTAGATTGTGAAGGTTCATTAAGGCAACCTACAAGAACTTAAATCTTTGTGATAAAGGGCTTAAATCAAATAAAAGCTAATATGAGACCATAATTTGGGAACAGAAAGTGGTGGAAAATAACCTGACAAAAAACATGAGAGTCTAACTTTGAAGACAAGGGGGAGTCAATTTTTAGGTCTCCTTGCTTTTATATGAAGGAAATTAAAATTATTTATTAAATAATTAAATATGAACTATGTACTCTAATGAACTTCTTGGTAAAGGATAATATAATTACTTCACAGAAATGCTTAATTAAAATCTGAAAATAACTTTATGTCCTTCTTCTTATCTTATATAAACATCTGACCTGAGATGCTACTTGGGCCTAAAATAGGCAGAAAATAGACACAGAAATCTGTAATAGTTCTCATAGTCTGAAAGTAAAAACTTTAAGTTTGTCTATCTATCTATCTATCTCTCTGACAGTCTTAAATTTACAGAATTTAACAGAAAAGAAATGCAACCTACTTTAATGGTAACTTTAACTGATATCATAACGAGGTGAGTACATTCTTCTGTCCAGTTGTTTACTGTAAGGCCTCCGAGTTGTAAGATAGCTTGATTTAAAGCAGTTTTCCCAGAGACATCCAAACAAGAGGAACAGGCAACCAGAGGTTCATATTCTACACTGTAAATGAAAATAAGCACCATAAAGTTGTATATTATCATAAGAATGACAACTTTTACAGTCACAATAATTTTAACTTTTACTATTTTTAAACTTTCTACTTATGAAATTACATTTTGAGCTCCAATGAATAGAAAAAAAAAGACTAAAGTTAATATTATACTTTCCCTTAGGAGGACTCAAGTGACTGAGCTCCCACGAAGGATCTTAGGGCCCATCAACTCTCATTCAGTATCATCTCTATCTGTGACTTTTAAGTACACTAAACCCCAGAGCAGAGTTCTTTACTGCGTTGAGTAGGAACATAACTGGAATGTTCTCAATCCTTTATCCATATACTTTTCCATTAAAATTTGGTTGATGTCAAATAAAGCTATACATTTTAACATTAACTTAAAAACCCCTTACCTGAATTTACTTTCAAATACTCCAAAGGTAACTCTATCCCCCATCTTCAAAGTCTGAGTCAGGCCATTCTGAATTCTTTGCTCATTAACAAAGGTACCGTACTTGGAATTATCTTTTATTACTAAAGTAGGAATTTCATCTATTTGCTGTTGAAAAAAAAAATCAACAAATGATGTATAATTTTCAGGGAAAAAGCTCTCAAGAAATGAGTAATTTTCTGAAGAGGGAAAAGTTAAACAGACATGAGCTACTACTTTACCTTCAGAGAATGATGACTCAACCAGCAATTAAACATTCCTTAAGGAAATATCTTAATCCCAGGATTAATCCTCTTAGAACATAAATTTTCTTTATTTTTATGTCAGTGGGGATTTTTCTGACCCCTCGTTTTCATATATGTGATAATGTCTTGCTTTGATACAGTCTATTTCGGGTATAACATGTCGATTTTGTTCTTTAAAATAAATACCTTTTCCTTTTTACATCATGCAACTGACACTGTAAATGCCAATCCACAATGAGTAAATTTTGGTTAGAGTTTCTGGCTTAACGATCACTTTGTGTGCTGGAACTTCAATATTTTTCTATGCCAAAAAAAAAAAAAAGACACAAAACCTCAGTATCATGGAAGAAATGGAGCCCAGCAGAAGGAAATCAGGTAGTGGGAATCCACTTTGAGAGGGGACAATGGGACCTCTGCCTCTTTCTCTCTTTGGTTCTTGGCTGTCATGAAGTAAGCAGACTCCTCCACCACACGTTCCCACTACAGTGTGCAATGCTGCCACAGGCCCAAAGCAACAACCACTGAAACTAGGACCAGAACAAACCGCCCTCCTACAGCTGTTTCTCATGGGCCGTCCCAAGTAGTGAGGGCAAGTGACTAACACGCAGTGTTCAGTAACTCACCCTAAGTGTGCCCTACTTGCTTTGACTTCCTAAACTGTAAGAACATACTACTAAAACAAAAAATTCAAATATCAAAATAAACAAATACTACACGTAACAATGCCAACTATGGGTCACTTTTTTATTTTATTAGGAGGTGCTAGAAATCAAACACAGCTTCTCACACGAACTATCCATGTGTCCTACCGGTGAGCCACACTTCCAGCCCCAAATATGAATAATGATCAAGAAATCTAAATAGTTTAATTAGATAAAGGATCCTATGAAATCTCTCACATATGCTTAGAGATAATCTGTGACTTCAAATCCCTTACTATGAACTAGAAAAATAAAGTTAAACGTACCGAGTTAGTCTCAGAAAAGTTAGCTGTTATTACAGCATGATTTCGACTAATGGACTGATCATTGTCAATTAGAATGGCACAGTTTTTCCTTCCGACAACATATTCAACACCAGTCAAAAGTCTGTGTGGTTCTCCTAAAAGAAAGCAAAAATGTAAGATTTTAAAAATGCACACTGAGTACACGCACGCATACATGTGTACAATACACATGATGTAGGTATGACAAATATTTAAATAAAACACATTTCACTATTTCAATGTCAATCATTTAAATCAACTTCACATCACACTTGTGTTCTGGTCAAGTATCATCAACTGATATAATCTAAATAGATTTTTCTAAGAAAAATACTGAAGAATCGTATTCTCCCAAGATAACGTTATATAATTTATTACCACGTAAAATCACACTATATTTGAAACCGGATAAAATGAATTCAGTGATCAGACCACATCTACATACAGTAAATACTTCACCACAGTATCCCTGAAAATAAGGCAAATACTGACGTGGCACCAATCCACCAGTTTCTCTAACATCACTCTTCTTTTTTTAAAATAAATACTGTCGGCCCAAGACGGTGGGTGGAACTCTCAGAACCGCCACTGGCTCGGGGTGACGCACGACTCATGAATCCTCCTCTCCTCAAATAAATTGCTCAACTTAATTTGTGTAGATTTTTTTCTTCTTTTACAACTACCGGAAACGCAAGGGCAAAACTCAGGCTAATTCTCGAACTCAGTCTTAGTCGCCCACCATCACAAACTGTCCTACCGCTGCGGTGCCGCGGCCCACCAGAATGGCTTTCTCGCAGCCTTTTACCCTTCTTCACGGGTCTTTTATTTCCAGCCTCAATGTAAACTTCCTGCAGACACGGCCCGGTTTATGTTACTCTTTAACTTTCTATCTACCAATGACGACCATGCAAGTGGAAACCGACAACATGCGACATTTTCTCCTGTTGGAAGTTCAAACAAGGGGGAAATCAACTCGTTCTGCTGTCCTGACGTTACGGAGAAAGGTCTGAAACAAAAAGTAAACACTTCTGCGACGCCGCAAAGAAAAGTAACACCACGCAGCAGACGGCGTGATGCGCGGCGGCGCGGGGTCCGGCCCACAACAGCTCAGGCCCGAGGGCGGGACTCTCGGCGGGGACCAGGCCAGCCGGCCCCCACAGCCAGGTTCGAATCCCGCGCCGCCCCGGAAGACCCCTGCGCCGCAGTACCGACCCCTCCGGGCGGAAGTGAAGGAGGCGGCGTCGGAAGTCGGCCAGGCCGGGCCGGAAGCGGCGCTCAGGAGCTGTCCCGCGGCTCGACTCCCGAAAAACGGGGCCTGTACGCCTCTCTCCCACCTTTACCTCGAGCCGGGCCTGCGGAGGGGAGCAGCTTCCACATGGGTCCGGCTTCTCAGCACAGGCCCGCCGTGCCGCCACGTATCTGAGGCTAGCTGACGTGCGCGGCCACAACTCCTGCAAATCGCGCGGGTTCGGACGTGCGCGCTCCCAGGAACCGCGCGGGCTCCTGGGAAGCTGAGGGCGGCGGTCTGGGCGCGTTGTGAGAGCTTGGGTGCCACCTGGTGGCAAGAAAAGGAGAAGAGCGTGTGAAATACCCATCTCGTTTTGACGGTTTCAGAGAACGTAAGGTTATCTGTCTGTTTGTTCTTCTTGTGAATGAAAAGAATTTCAAAAATTAAAGTTTCTAATTAAATAAATTAAGATCTAGTCAGTCTTCTGTTCATCTCCACTTACCCTCTTAATAGCCAAACCCCCTTCGGAAGTCACCTCTTACCTTTCCCACTACCTGCACTTTGCCAAGTGAACACCTGAGAGCGCACTCTGATCATAATTTGTCGCTGACGAAAGTCTGTAATACAAAAAAATTACTATTTGTAGGAAAAAGTCCTAACCACGTGATTAGCAAATTGAATCAAGTGGTGTTATAAAAGGATCAATAACGAGCGAGATTTATTCCAGAAACCGAAGGATGGTTTAACTGTAGGAAAAAAGAAATCAATATAATCCACCAGAATTTTTTTAAAGTGAAAAGTCAAATAGTCTTAAGTTACAAAGAAAAAGCATTTGAGGGCCAGGGAGTTGGCTCAGTGGGCCTGGGAGTTGGCCCAGGTTTGATCCTTGGTAACCACATACCATACTGGGTGTGGAGACTCACGCCCAGCAGCAATCAGTACCACTTACCACAGTGCCGGGCGTGGTGGCTCACGTCTGTAATCCCAGCACTCGGGAGGCAGAGGCAGGAAGATTGCTGTGATGTGAGTTGGAGGCTGAGCTCAGGGCCAGCCTGAACCACAAAGTGAGACCCTGTCTCAAACAACCACGAAAAAAAAAAAAAAAAAAAAAAAAAAAAAAAAAAGCATTTGATAAAATTACCCATTTATGTTACATCTCTATATAAGAGGAGCATCCTGATCTGATACAAGACACCAATGAAAAACCTATAAGTTCCTGATTGTTTCCCTATGAGATCAAGGGTGAAATAAGAACATATCTATTCTTACCACGTATTTCTCCATGCTGTAATAGACTCTAATGAACAAGATAAAGGAGAAAAAGAGACGAAAGATACAAATTGGAAAGAAACAAGTCATTATTTATAAAGGACACAGTTGTGTACATTGAAAATCTAACAGTATCTATTGGCAAAATATTTGAATTAGTCAACTTTGATAGGATCACTAGATACAAAATTAAATTGTGTGTATTCTAGAATAGAAAGTGACATATATAAAATCGATAATTGTAATAACAACAAAACAAAATACTAGCAAATCTTTCAAAAAATGCAATATAGGGCTGTGTATGTACTACAAGAAAGGCCTTTGGTTAAAAAAAATGAGATGCAAAACATTATTGCCAAAAAGTTTAAAAGTCCTGAGTAAATGTAAAAATAATAGTTCATGTTCATAGGCTGTTATATCATTTCTCCCAAAATTTCTTTATGAATTCAGTGCAAATTTAGTAATGTTCCAGAAGATTTTTGAGTAGAAATTGATAAACAGACTCTAATAATTTACATGGAAATGCAAACACTAAGGATAGCCACGACTATTTTGTAGAACAATGCTGGCTTATCAATATCAAATTTGGCACAAGAATAGAATATATGTAAGTGGGTCAGAATAAACAGAGTTAAAAAGATCCATAGAGGTAAGATAATCTTTCAAAGGTGCAATGGAGTAAGGTTTTCTTCCTCCCAGTAAAATGACCCTGGGGACAGCGATTAACACTGCACAAGCAAGGAAGACCGATCTCCTGCCTCAGAGATACAAAACACAACAAAAATCCCACATACTCCCAATGGGTACTGCTCTAAATATGGAGATAAAGTAATATCGACAAAAGAAATATTTTTAAACCAGGGAGATTTTTCTTCAACAAGATACCAAATATCCCCTGGGATCCCAAATCTCTAAATTTCACTGATGTGGTGACTCCTCAAAAATGTGTAGGAATTTCCTCCCACACTCTGAGTCTCTCGGAGTGGCTTCTCTCATGCTTGCCCACCTTGTTCATTCTGATTATGTAATATGACCCTGTAGTGGTTTAGTGGCCCAGGGAGTCTAGAGCTGCCAATGCTGTACAGATTGAGTTTTTATAATTCAAAATTCTCAGGACCAGGAGTGTTTTGGGTCTCAGACTTCTTTGGTATTTGCATCTACCAAATGAGATACGGGGGAAGGAACCCCAGTTTAACTACAATCCATTTATAGTTCGTGCACATCATATGTACACCACATAATGGTAACTCATACAATGTATGAAACTTGTGCCTTTATGTTAGCACTCAAAAAATTAAGATTTTGTAGCATTTTAGGTTTTGGGTTTTTTGATTAGGAGTATATTGTGATAGAATTTAAGAGAAACAAAGTCATGGGCAACACTGTAAATATTTTGTATTAGTTGTTCGAATTGAATATAAACACATTTAGAGCATATTTCCTGGCAAGATTGAGAAAAACCATGTGCCCAGAGCACGTATCTGGGGCTGGTTACCTGAACTCCACTTCTCTGCTCCTGTAACACACACCTAATGCACCAGGTCTAATAAACGTTAGCTTTTGTGTCCTTGTAGTACTGCTGTTTTCTCTAGAAACTGTTAGGTTTTGCATGGCAACTACAGTGAATTGAATAGAGATATGCAGGGAACCATAAAAGATGCTAATGGTGGCTGTCCCTCTATTATTTTTTATTCACTATCCTGACTGCAGTTTTACAGACTTGCTGTTTACTGTTTTGATAGCTGTTATTCTATAGGCTAACGAACTGACAGGGTGTTGTGCTAACTACAAAGGATATCCGTTTCTGTTACACCTTTGGGAACTAGGGAAATGACCACCAAACGGGTCCACGACTCAATGTGCCCTCTGGAAGCATGGATGGATTAGGGTTTCACAAACCATCTGGTTTCCCTCTATTCCATGCCACCGAGGGCCACAGTCATATTTTGGGTTCATGAGCATTGCTACAGTCTGGATGAGGGTCCCCCAAGGTCTATACGGAAAGGCTGATAGAAGTGGGAGGTTCTATGGACTTCCCAAATATGATTTCTAGCTTAGGGGTCTTGACATCTTCGGGGCCTCCAAGTCTTCTCTCCCTTCACCCCCTTCCCTCCTTTCAGGCTTGAGATGTGAGTAATCACCCTAACACAAGGGAACAGTTGCCATGACATGTCCTCTGTAGAGGCCCAAATCACGGACTAAAACCTCGCACAAAGTTGAAACATGAGGCAACTTTGAACCTAAAGAACAATAAACCCAAATAAACCCTCTTTATCTCATAAGAAGACTTTGTCAGTTATTTCCTAATAGTGATATTAGCTTGATCAGTTTTTTGTAACTGGGACACAAAATCTGACCGCCAAAGGTTAGAGGAGGAGAGATGTATCTTGGCTCATGTTTTTAGCCCACAGTCAGCCAGCTCCAAGGCCAGTGGAAGGGCCTGGGCAGAGGAGAGCTGTGCACCTCAGAGCAACCAGGAAACAGAAAGTGAGGCAAAAAGAGCTGGGAAAAAGATACACTATTCTAGGTGGTGCCCATAGTGAGCCACTTCTTGGGACCAGGCCCTGCCTCCGAACCACGTTTAGCCATGAACACGTCACTGGCCTAATCCCCACAATCCTGTCACCTGCCTAAAGGAGTACATGCTGATGAGTACATGATGTTGGGGTCATCTAGATGGAAACCATAACAGATGCAAGGCTGATTAACACCGGCATCAATCATCACCACACTCAGCAGTCTCTAAGGTGACTTTCTTCAGGACGTAGTTTCCCAAGTGAATAGTCATAAATCCACTTGTAAAGGGAGCATGGAAGTCTCTATCATACATTCTCACCACTGTGTTGCAGGATCTTTCCTCCTGGAAATTCTGGCTCTCTTGAATCAATGAATTCTGATTGCTAAGTAGCTGCAAGCCTGAAAATCAGGTAAGAGACTGATTTTTCTTTGGAGACTGGGACCCCTCTTCTTTGTAGTGTCTTTCCATTGTGTTCTGTCATTCTCTTGACTGAGCGTACCTGCTGGGTGGCTTCTGTCTTTTACCCAGGGCCACATTCTGTTAACCATCTTTAAACTGTCTCAGGGTCAAGAGTTTAGGGTACTACACCAGTCGTGCCAGTCCTGAAAATAGTCATTCTTTTCAGTTAGTTAAGTGCCTTTCCGTTAATTAACTGCCTTGTCTCCTTTATTTCAGAATCCTATTATCCTCCTTGCAGGCTCTAAAGTCAATTCAGTCATAGCATCTGTGATTATCAGTTCAACCTGTGGAAAAGAGCTACCATTCAGATTCTCAGTGATGCTTGTGCCCTTCTCCCCAAAGAATTCCTTCCACTTTAATAAACAGAGTGTCTGAATCAGAACTCCAGTGTCTGGGGAAGTGTCCAGTCTTCTGTAGCAGTAGCTGCTCTAGCATCCTCTCTTTGGCGCATATTTCCATCACTGTGGCTACCACCTGCCACCCTCAGTGTAGACCACCACTTTTGCCCCAAACTGTGTAGAGCTATCATAGAAACAGGAGACGAATGGGCCGGGGAGTTAGCTCAGTGGTTCCAGCGCCTGTCTTGCAAGCGCAAGCAAGGACCTGGGTTCAATTCCCTGGTAACCACATAACAATACTGAGTGTGGAGACCCACACCCAGCAGCAACCAGTACCACATACCACAGTGCCGGGCGTGGTGGCTCACGCCTGTAATCCCAGCACTCGGGAGGCAGAGGCAGGAGGATTGCTGTGATGTGAGTTTGAGGCTGAGCTCAGGGCCAGCCTGAACCACAAAGCAAAACCCTGTCTCAAAAAACCTAAAAAAAAAAAAATAAAAAAGAAACAGGAGACGAATGTGTCTGGAAGTCCTTTCAGGATGTCAGGTCATCTCTCTGTGTATAGTTCCTCCAGATCAATAAACCCTGTCTCACCCAGATGCATTTTTCATTGGCTTCCTTTTCAGCACCTTTGGGATACAGTCCCAGAAGTGTTCTCCTGGTTGTCATAGTACTTGGGGGCTAGGTCCTGCAGCTCCCCCAGTGTAAAGACACTGCCTTCACCTTCTCTTATTAGGCTCAGTCTTCCCCACTGAGTTACACTATAACTTAGCCTTATTTGCTGTCACCTTGCCAAGAGGGAAGATAGTGGCAGTGTGATAAAGAAAAATGGGAAGCTCATGATTTCCATCTGTTGCTTGGCAACAACACAGACTCACAAGCAGAGCCCAGAAAAACTTAAAAGAGGGGACACGGTACAGATAGATTGGAAAATCATAGCAAATTGGTCTCCTTGTTGCTTCATACGCCCTGCTCTGCCTAGTTTGCTAGCATCTTCTCTCGCCTCTGTTTTTGATTAATAAACACTTTAAGGTCTATAGGGTTTTTATAGAAACTTCCTCTCTCCTGTGTCTTAGATAAAGCATACTTCTCATCCTAGACCACAGGTTGCTTTTATAGATTTTTAGGATACTTTACCCCAGTAACTTTCCCACTGATGCCTACCGTATGTATGGAACCAAATCAAGCTACCGTTTCCTCATAAAATGGCACTTCCCATTTTAATGTATTATTTTACTCTGCTTGCAAAATCTCCTCTAGAGCAGGATCATTTTTTGACTTTCTCAGCTCCTGTAACTTTCGCTTTTGCACACATCCCTTGGATTGTCACGTGTCCATCCTCTCTGACGTTATTATCCTACTGCATGATGGGAGCTGCTTGATTCCACAGCTCCACCATGTGCTCACTGCCTCTGCGCCTGCTCTCAGCCTCGTCCACACTCCCAGCCTCTTGGTGCCCCCGTTATACCCTGGGCGGCAGTCTCTTCTATTCTCGTTCATGTCAGGGTAACACGAGATGTGCAACCTCATGGTTTTTACTGTTAGCTCGGCCCCCAGGACCGAGCTGCTGTTCTCAGCTCTGCACTCACTCCCCGCCCTGGCTCCATCCTTCAGCTCCTGGCTGTGTGAGCTCTAACAAACCCCAGCATGAGCCAAACCCATAAGGAGCTAATGAATGGGGGACTTGGGGTAAAATCTGTGCATCTTTGAAAATATGGAGCTAAAGCAAACCCACAAACTCTGAAGGTACTTGAAATACAGAGCACCATTCTTTAGTTGTTTTTCCTGGTATAAGAAGGAATTCTTATAAGAAGGTATTCTCTGTAAACCCAAACAACTATATCATTAACTGTGGAACTCCTCAAGTCTGCTAATCCTTTCTCTGCCATGTAATGACTTGTAATCAGCCCTTATTAAGAAAATGAATGTGAGAATTTCCTAATAATTTCTGAATATATTTTGTTTTTATGACAAACTTATTTTTAAAAAAAATCTATACCCATATCTTATACTTGCCTTTTTATATTCAACTTCTAGTGTCCACAGACAACTTACTCGGATTTAAGACTTACTTACTGGGATTTTCTTACTTGGGGTGGAAGATGTCTGCTCTGTCCTGCAGATCAGCTGCTGGGATTATTGCAGACATCTGCCTCACCCTGTGAGACCTCCAACTACAAGGATTACTGAACTAAGATTATTGGCCTTGGGTTTCCTGGGACTTACTAGGATTAAGATGTCTGCCCTGCTTTATGCAGTCTTCAACTACAGGGATTATTGTGGTATGCCCTGTTTTATGCATGCTAAGATTATGGGTTGAAGGCTTGTTATCAAATAAAGGTGCAAGCGAGCTCAGGTTATGGGTTCTTCTGCTTCTGCTTTTGCTGCTGCAGTATTTGGCCTTTGGCTGCCACTGCTCAGAGTAGCAAGAGTCTAGCCTGGGTTCAGCCTTTTCCCTCAGGGTTCTGACTTTGTTGTTTGTTAGCTATTAGTCTTTTAATTGTGGGACTGGGGGGCGGGATTGGAGTTTGCCATGAGGGTTCTGGCTGAGTCCTCTTCTTGGACTCATACATTCTAGATATGACTTGATCTTCAATTGAGGAATAGTTCCTCAAACTGTACATAAACCCATGTCCTCTCCCTTCTCCTAGGGTCTTACTTTACCAGTGATCTCATCTACATATCTTAAATTTCTCTCTGCTCTCTTCTCTGTAAGAGAATGACCATGTGAAAGGTCACCCATCCTGTGTTGCGTGGTGGAACATCCCTGTAATCCCAGCTACTCAGGAGGCCTGAGCAGGAAGATGACAACTTCCAGACCAGCCTGGACAATTTAGTTCTCGCCTTGAGAAGCAAAATTTTGAAAAGAACTAGAGAAATAGATCTGGGATAGAGTGCTTCCCCAGCATGTGTGAGGCCCTGGGTTCGATCTCCCATACCACTAAAACAAACAAGCAATATTATCTTGTTCTCCAAAATTCCATTAACCCTCCTATAGTTTCTAATAAAGTTAAGAAAAATTAAAGTTTAAGAAAGGTAGAATGTTGGGCTGGGGAGTTAGCTCAGTTGTTCTGGCACCTGTCTTGCAAGTACAAGGACCCAGGTTCAATTTCCCAGTAACCACATACAATACTGGGGGTGGAGACTCACACCCAGCAGCAATCAGTACCATATACCACAGTGCCGGGTGTGGTGGCTCACGCCTGTAATCCCAGCACTTGGGAGGCAGAGACAGGAGGATTGCTGTGATGTGAGTTGGAGGCTGAGCTCAGGGCCAGCCTGAGCTACAAAGCGAGACTCTGTCTCAAAAAAAAAAAAAATAAATAAAAATAAAAAAAATAAAAGAAGTAGAATTTAATTGTTTTAAGATAATGTAATGGAGCTATGAAAAATAGTTCACTGCTTTCCTTTCTGTAAGCATGATCATATAATGGCAGCCTTGCAATATGATTGTTAAATTAGATATCGTGTATATATGGTAGCTAAAAAACAAATAGTGACTTCTTCATTTCGTGGTGATGGTGGTGTCTGAGTTGTCCTCCTGTCCCTCTTGTCTATTTTATGCTTACATCTGTATTATTTACCGTAATTATGGCACATGGCAGCCACATAACTGTGTATGAATTTGACTCCTCACTGAACCACTTTCATGCTTTGTCCCAACTGTTGTGTTAGACCTGAAAATAGTGGAATATGAGAGAAAGAGAAGCATTTGGAAAACAAAGATAAATTCATGTATGTTGATCCTGGAGATTACTTAATAAAGACTAATAAAAGTATTCATTAGAATAAATGATTTGACTTCTGTGAGTCTGACTTCTTTCACCTTCATATGGAAATATACCAGTAAGTGTAATCTGCATATACTTTGTAGAGTGAATTGACACACCAGTGAATTATTTGAATCAAATTAGCTGTTTCACATAACTTATTTTAAAAAAATGGAAAGAAGAGAATGTGAAACCTCAAGTTACAGAGTGTTAAATCTTGATTTTGCAGAATGAGATAAAATAATAACTCTCATATAGGATCATGGGTAAACTTCCAAGGAGTCATCCAAAAACTAATTGGTGAATGCGAAGCACTGTGAAAGTTTGAAGCTTTGTAACTATGTAAATGGAGAAAATTGGATGAAGTGTTCCAGCACCAGAGGAACACAAGATGAACCTAGTAGTTACTTTATCTTAATGGCATTATTTCACCATGACCTCCTTAGTATTACACCATGTGGCCTGTAACAATTCTACCAAATTTAGGTTATTTGTAAAATACAGATTTTTAAGAGCTAAAAATGATTTTGAAATGATTTACACCATTGCCCAAATTACGAGGACAATAAAGCTGATAGAAGTGGATTTGCTACTTGTAGCAGAGTTATGGCAAGAACACAATAACCAGGTTACCTGCTTCTCAGTGCAGCCTCTGGGTCCCCCGCGAGCCCAGACTTGGCAGAGTGTCTGCAGTGCCATCGTGAGCAAGCTCTGTGATGCGCAGCCCTGCACTGAGGGGCACTGTCAACTTCAGCCACCTTTTCCCACAGTCAGACGTGAAACTTTCACAGTGCTGCAGGGCATTTGTCTTGTTCCATTAGAAATAACCCCGACTCACTCGCAGGTGAGCACTACTGATATTCTTCAATAATGGAAAAGAAACCAGTGAGGGTTCTGCAGTCACTTCATTCCTTTTCCAAAACAATGCAAAGCCACCCCCTGGCCATTTCTAGGAGATGAGGTTCTTTATTACCTCAGCAGTTCAGGCTGTTATAATCACGTATCTCAGGACTAGGTGCCCAGATCTTTGCCTAACACTTGCTTGCTGGAGCAATTTAATTAAGAACAAAAATCCCCTGCCCAAAACATAGAAGGCAGCATTTTTACTATTGAATAAATATTAAACCAGAATTGTAAACAATCTGCTGAAGAGACTGTAAAGTCAGAAAAAATGTTCAGCTTTCTATATGCTAAGCAGATAAAACATATCCATCTCGGTGATAAACAGTAACCTATGCTCAAGCCTAAGCAGAACTTTATGAACCTTTCATATGTGCCTTTCACAGACAAGGATATTAAACAGAGAAAGTTCAAAACTGGCTCAACATTATACATCTTTTAAAATGTATATATCACTTGAGCCTGAGCATTTTAAGTCTACTTGCTGGCAATAAGGAATAAAGCACAATGCTTAAGAGCATAGAGCCGACAGCCAGGGAGAACAGGGCTCAGATTCTGTTTGGTCCCATAAACTGGACAATAATGCCTAACTGCTCTTTACTTCTGTTTCCCAAATGTTGAATATAGTGGTATGGACTTCATAAAAAATAATGAAGATTAGTTGAATGTAAGCATAGTGTGTTGTAAGTGTTAAGTTTACTTGTCAACTGTATTGGTTTGTGTGCAACCAGGGGGTGAGTGAAGCACACATCGAGTATGTCTGGGTGGGTCATGCAGGTGTGATTTTAGGTACTCTCTCTGCCCCCTGGCCCTGCTTCCCTGTGGCCTTTCTTAGCTGCCATGAACTAAGCTCAGCCATGATACTCCTGCCTTTGAGCCTGTAGACCGTGGACTGAATCCTCTGAAACCGTTAACCTGAAACATAAAACTTTCTGGTTTAATTGTGGGTGTCAGATAATGCACCCCAGCAATGGGAAAGCTGACCCATACAGGTGCCCAGTGGTCTGACACACTGAGTAAAGCTGAAAAATAGCAGCTTTCACGGGCAACATCTCAGGCACTGATGTTAGATACCCTGGCTTCTGCTTAATCAGAATAATTCATTGATTTTAGAACCAGCTGTATATTTCATTGCCTCCAGTCTGCTCTTTTGCAGTTCCTGTCAAGTGCTACAAGTTTTTTTCTAAGTTATTTTTGATAGAATCTTGAGAAAGTGGCAACAGTGTCACTACTTATCCATTGGACAGATGTTAAGGAGTCGCTGTGGTAGTGCACACCATAGAAAGATGGTAAATAAAAAGCCTCTTTTGCAACTCTCCCTATCCCCTGCGCTCTACCGGAAGTCTTACCAATAACATAAAAACGTATTTTGCGTGTGTTACATATAGTGAGAAATAAGAAGTAACTGTGAGAGATCATCTATTCCTGCAATCTGCAATTTCCTAGAGATGAGCAGTGCCTGACAGATGGGTAAGCACTATGTGAACACTTGAGCTCATCGTCGTGGCACAGGAGGGAGCCAGGACATATCAAGGCAGTGTAGAGTGTACTGCAGTTAATTTAAAGTAGTGACGATGTAGCTTTGCCTTGTGACGTTTGTTGACGTTGCTCTTGACTGAAAACTCTGTATTTATAGTCTGTGCACTTGAAGTTTGATAAATTCTAACTTTTAAAACAGACTGGATATATTTTATGGCGGTAAATGATAAAATACTTATCTACATATATTTTATGCATATGTGACATATTGGGTTATATTTCTAGGCTACATATACCTTAGTATCACACCAGGTGGCCTGTAATAATTCTGCCAAATTTAGCTCATTATTACAATCATAGACTTTTAGAACTAAAAATGATTTTGAAATGATTTAACTATTGCCCCTAATTATGACTAATAACATAACCAATAATAAACCAAACAACATAATAATTTGCTAGGTTTTTAAAAGTTTTCTCCTCACAAGTCAACGAAGGGTGAGCTTATAAAAAAAGTTACAAACAGGCCCGGGGATTTAGCTCACTGGTTCCGGCTCGTCTTGCAAGCTGAAGGACCCGGGTTTGATCCCCAGTTAACTACATACAATATTGGGCGTGGAGACTCACGTCCAGCAGCAATCAGCGCCACATACCACAGTGCCAGGCGTGGTGGCTCACGCCTGTAATCCCAGCACTCGGAAGGCAGAGGCAAGAGGATTGCTGTGATGTGAGTTTGAGACTGCGCTCAGGACCAGCCTGAATTACAAAGTGAGACCCTGTCTCAAAAAAAAAAAAAAAAAAAAAAAAAAAAGTTACAAACAATTCTACACAGTTCCAAGCCCTTTTCTTCAAGGGTAACCGTGATTAAAGGTCTGTTTGCTTTTTAGACAGGCTTTAATCGGAGAGAAAAACAAACGCGCAGTGCAAATGACACTGCATTTCAGCGAAAGAGGCGGTGTCTCCGAGGAAACTTCGGCTGTTTTGGCTTCCGAAAAAGTGAGGCCCTATTTTAAACCTGAGAAATTACTGACATAAAGTGATTTAGCACTACATCGACCTCGAGATTTTAATACACATTAAAGAATAAACTGAATGAAAACGAAGTATGGGCACTCCGCGCGGCGTGCGCAATCTGCAAACCCTTGCTCAGCGCTGGGGTCTGTCTACCCGGGACGCGCGGCCGCCGCTCCTGGCTTACGAAACACTCCTGGCCCAGAGCCGAGCGCAGGCCCCGGCGTTCGCAGGCCGAGCGCCCCGCCGCCCCCCGGTCCCGCCCCGGATCTCTGCGCTCCGGCCCGCCCCGCGCCCGCCGCCTTCCGGGCAGATCGTTGGCGATATGTTGTGGTTCTCTGGTCCGATGTTCGCCCGGGCGGCCCAGCTGTCCCGCAGCCTCGGCCCTTGGCGGGTAAGGCGGCGCCGGAGGATCGGAGGGTTCGGCTGCCCCCTGCCCGGACCCGCCTCCGAGGAGGCCCCGGGCAACTTGCGAGGACCGAGGACCCAGAGGGGCGCGGCGCGACCTGGCGCCCGAGCTGAAGTTCCCGGGGAGCGGGAGCGGAGCGGCCAGGGCTGTCCGGGCCCCGAGCGCAGGGAGGCGCCGAGGACGGGGCGTCCGGGGCCCCGGGCTGGAGACGGGCCGCCGCGGAGAGGGAGGCCGTGGGGTTCAAACTCCCTCATCAGAGCTAGCGGAGTGGGAGACTCGGAATTTTCGAAATTGCAGATTTCAAAATCGAGTGCAAGTAGGAAGGGTAGAGTATGGAACCCCTCCGGGAATCGGAGAGGTTCCAGGTGGGAGTGGGTTTACAACCACCAAAAGTAAAAAACAAAAAGAAAAATCCTTGATAAACACATTGTGTTTGGGAATACGCAAAGAACAGGCTTGCAATCCAAACACATGGGACCAGAGAACAGAAGAGTTTCTGTACCACAGAGATATGCACACGAGTTGTTTTGGAAGAAACTTCACTGGTACTTTTCCGACCTTGTAACAGCTGGCAAAGGTCTGCTTGACCCCACAATAGTTAAGGTCGTAGTTCTGTAGTTCGAGGCTGAGAAAATAGCCTGAAAGCTAACAGCAGGCTTTTTTTTCCACCATAGTTGGTTTTGTGATAAAGTTCTTAGAGCAGGCAGCCCAGAGCAGAGCTTCTTTTTCCCCCTGGTTTCTTAACGCCATTTTAATGGGATTGGACGGGATTGAGTGCAGTACAGTAATGCATTCGCACCGAAACATCCACAGAAAAATTAGACAACACAAAAATCAGAACCAGAGCTGACTGTAGACTCCCTCCTTCCAGAGGTAAAACTGCAGGAGAAGGCTTCCATCTCTGTGTCCCTCTGACTTCTTTGACGTGCCAACACCTCTCCTTTGGATCTATAATGAATGTAACACACACTGTTAGGCTTGAGCTGAGCCCACTCGGGAGACGCGCCCCAGAGAGACACACAGACAGATATCGCTGCAAACAGCAAGAGGTTTATTCAGGAACTGGCGCCAGAACCGTTCTTATATGCAGAAAAGGAACGGGCCCCGAGGGGCGAGGCAACGCAGCTTTTATACCAAATTTCGCGGGCTTTTGGAGAGGTGGCCTTCTTTTATTGGTCAAGTGGGTTTACCTTTAAATCTATAGGTTAGCTCGACTTTTTGGGCTGACGTGGAATGCCTTTGTCTTGTTTATTATCTCCTGGGGGGGGGGTGTAGGAGAACAGGGAGGCTGGCCTAGCCTTTTATGAGAAACCGGGACTTGGGAAATCGAAACTCAGGCCTGCAAGTTTTTGTAGCAGGGTGAAGCCTGTGCTAAATTTTAGCCTTACAACACTTAATTGAGAAGAACTAGAAAGGGGGAAAAGAAAAGAGAAAGGAAAAAGAAGCAAAGCTATCCAAGACAGGCCCTATGCCCAGCTAGATGTGAACGTGTTAAGCTTTCGTCGGAATTTCTCCAGTCAAGTCATTAGGATGGTGCTAGTGAGGTCACAGAGAACATCTCAGTCTCTGACACCATTAGACAATATACTTGGAGAAGAGAAAGTAACACTTAAAATTTATTGTAACATCACAATTTTGAAATTCCTTTAACCAAAACAAATAGAAATATTGAAGACTGGTCTTTTGATGCTTGAGCAGCGCCGGTCAGTAGTCAGTGTGGGTTTTCTGCTTCCTGGCACCTGGCAGATGGCGTTTGAATTTCTGGAAGGAAAACTCTCAGCATCTGAGAAGCAGGGAGATGTTCTAAGGAAGGCCATGTTTTTGATGGCAAATGCAGGTTAGAATTAGAACCCCTAACTTGAATATTTCTGTTCCCATAATCAGGAGAAATCTTTCTTTTGTCATGAAACTTATTTGTGAAATGCTTTATTAAATTCTTCCGCTAGTTGGGGCTGGGGATTTAGATCAGTGGTTCTGGCGCCTGTCTTGCAAGCTCAATAACCCGTGTTCGATCCCCTGTAACCGCATACAATACGGGGCATGGAGACTCACACCCAGCAGCAATTAGTACGACATACCACAGTGCCGGGTGTGGTGGCTCACGCCTGTAATCCCAGCACTCAGGAGGCAAAGGCAGGAGGATTGCTGTGAGGTGAGTTTGAGGCTGAGCTCAGGGCCAGCCTGAACTACAAAGTGGGACACTATCTCAAAAAAAAAAAAAAAAAAAAAAAAAAATCTTCCGCTAGCTAGTAGGTCTCAATTCAATAAAACATGGCCTATCTCAGTGCTGTGTCCTGGGAATGTGAAAATTCAAAAAGAAATGAACTCTGTTTTTAATTGTGCCCGGTTCCCCTGAGCTTCACATCCAACCCTTCAGCTGTCGATCATGAATTGCTAATTGCAGTTCCTACAGAGTGTTGGTGTTCTTTGGAGATGGTTACATCTGAAAAGACATCCATATCTTCAGTAACAGTTACATTCATATGTTTGAAACTATGGAAAATAGTGTGTGAGGAGGCCTTGAAATCAGTCTATTGGAGCAAAGTATATTGTAAAAGAATAAACTGGAATAAAACAGGGAACATCAGAATTTATCTTGTGATAAGATTGTTCTGTGAAACTTTGTATTTGTTACTGAAAATAATGCTCCTCCCTCCATCTGTTGACTCCTTTCTCACTCGACAAAGATCTAGCTCTGTTTCCTCTTGTCTTTTATTTTGCTCTACATTATTTGTGCTTTAGATTTTGCACATGAGATAAACTGTGATACTGAAGCTTATGTGACTGATTTATTTCACTCAACATGGTGTCAAGGTTGAGCCATTTTTGTACAAATGAATCAAGTTTGTCTTCCTTATTGCAGAGTGGTGCTCACTGTCTGTCGCTGGACAGGTTTCTTCCAAGGTTTAACTTGTGAGTTGTGCTGCTATAAACATGGGTTTGTATGTGTCACTGAAATACAATGACTTTAATTCTAGATACCTGGAAGGGGAGTAGCTGTTTGTACTTTTTGGAGGCATCTCCGTTCTGATTTCCCCGGTGGTTGTACTAATTTACTTTCCTAACAATTTAGAAGCTTTTGCCCTGCCGCTTTGTCAGCCTTGGTTACTATTTCTTGTTACTACTTATTCTTTTTGGAGTAAGGCAGAATCTCTGTTGTTTTTGTGTTTCTGTAATGGCCAGACAAGTGCATTTTATTTTCTTGTATTTCTTGACCATTTGTACTCTGTCTGAGATGTCTATTCATTTTATTTGCCCACTTTTTGATTGTCTTCTATTTTTGAGGTTTCATATTTTGAATCCTTTCTCTATTCTAAATATTAGCTCTTTGTCCAAGGAGTAGCTTCCAGACATGTTTTTTTTTCTGTCCTGTGGGTTGTCTCTTCATTCTGGTGGTTGTTTTCTTTGCTGTGCAGAAGCATTTTAATTGGACATATTTCCATTTATTGACTCTTGATATATTCTTTTTATTTATTTATTTTTTTTTTTGGAGACAGGGTCTTACTTTGTAGTTGAGGCTGGCCCTGAGCTCAGCCTCAAATTCACATCACAGCAGTCCTCCTGTCTCTGCCTCCCTAGTGCTGGGATTACAGGCATGAGCCACCATACTGGGCACTGTGGTATGTGGTGCTGATTGGTACTGGGCGTGAAGCTCCATACCCAGTACTGTATATGGTTGGGGAGGGGGATCGAACCCGGTTCCTTGCACTTGCAAGACAGTTGCCGGAACCACTGAGCCAAATCCCCAGCCCGACTCTTGATATTTTCTATACAATCAGTGTTCTGCTCAGAAAGTCTTTTCCGGTGTCTGTGCCTTCAAAATGCGTACCTATTTTATCTGACAGCAGATTAAGTGTTTAGTTCTGTTTCTGTTTGATCCATTTCAAGCTAAGTTTAATACATGGTGAGAGATGTGGGTCTAGATTCAGTGTCTTGCATATGCAGTTTTCCCGATCTTTCCTTCAGAATATGTTTTGTCTCTCTGTTAAAGATAAGATGTGCCTGGGTTCTTACAGTGTCCTCTGTTCTCTTGATTCACATAACTGGTTTTGTGCCAGTACCTACTGTTTTCGTTTTTAAAAATCATTATTGATTTGTAGTATAACTTGAAATCCAGGATTTCAGTGCACCTTGCTTTACTCTCGTTACCCAGGATGACTTGTTATTCTTGGTCTCTTCTGGTTCCATAAGAATTTTAGGATTGTTTTCTCTAGTTCTGTGAGGCATGCTGTTAGGGTTTTGATTAGAACTGCAATAAATCTGTACATCACTTTTGAAAAGATGGCCATTTTGACAGTATGGGTTCTGTTTCTCCAGGAATAGGGGGCATCTTTTCATTTTCTGATATATCTTTGACACCCCCACCCTGTTTTTGGCTACCTGGGATCGAACTCAGGACCTTGAGCTTGCCAAGCGCATGCAGCACCACTGAGGTACATCCCCAACCCCCTTTGCTCTCCCTTTTACAAAGTACTATAGTTTTCATTGTTGAGATCTTTCTCTTCCCAGTTAGGTTAATTCTTAAGTATTTTATTTTCTTGAAGCTACTGTAGTATGAATAGTATTTTTTCCTTATTTCTCTCTTGGTGGGTTCATTATTGAAGTACAGGAAAGCTTTGATTATTGTACACTGATTTATTATCTTGCTGCTACAGTGCTGAATTATTGGTTCTCTCTCTCTTTTTTTTTTTTTGGCATCAGGGATCAAACTTAGGTCTTTGTGCTTGCCAAACAGGCATGGTGCCACTGAGCTATATCCCCAGCTCTGAATTTATTAGTTCTAGGAGTTTTGTTAGTGGGTCTTCTGTGTAAAGGATTATGCCATCAGCAAGTAAAGATAGTTTGACTTCTTTTCTTCCTATGCATATCCCTTCTTTTCTCTTACCTGAGTGTTCTAGTTAAGGTTTCCAGCACTGTTTTGAATAGCAGTGGCGACAGTGCACATCTTCATGTTCTTCCTGGTTTTGGAGGAAGCATTTCAGTTTTTCCCCATGGAGTTTGGCATAGTATGATGTTGGCATTTAGTTGATCATAAATGGAACTTAGCAGGCTCCCAAAATAATCTAGACATAAAGAATGGCATGTAGTGGGAAGTGAAGGAGCATGACATGTTTCTAAACGTCCAGGTGATGTGGTGCTATGGCGTCTGTGAAGAGTGAGGGTAGAAAAAGGTGCAAGAGACATAGTGCTCATCTGGTTTCTGGGGCACACAACATGGCGGACCTCTTTTACTGATCCAGCATGCTGAGCTTTTGCTAGGTGCTGGGCTCAGTACTAAAGGTGTGAAGGTGACAAGAATGACTTCTTTTTGTTCTCCAAAAGGAACAGTGCAGTGGTGGTGTGGGGTAATCCGAGCACCTTACGATAGGTAAGGTGCTTACGATAGGTTTTCATGATCTTGGAGGGAGTCCTAAATAAATAGTATCTCTTTTCTCCAGTCTGAAAACAATAGTAAAGATGGAGTCTAAAACACCGCTGTTTTTTAGGGCTTGTCGAGAGAGCCTTCCTGGGTCTTAAAATAACTAGGCTTCCTGAATTTAGCAGACTTCAGCTTTCCAGGAAGTTTGGACTATTATTTTCTGCAGGGACCTGGTTCCTAAGAGAATTGAATCTGAGGGTGTCTCCTGAGGATCTGTGATTCCACTAGGTTTTACCAGCTAGACCATCTTGGGAACAGGGTGGCGGAGAGGGAAGAGGGAAGGCTGGGATTGTGTAACTGAGCTCCCCATGGAGGGAGCCACCAGAACAGGAAAAGAAGCTTGACTCTTCTCCAGGACCTTTCACCTATTTAGTTTTATGGTATTTTTTTTCTCTTTTTGGGGTGTGTGTGTGTGTGTGTGTGTGACCAGAACAGTAAAAATTATTCCAGGGGAAAGTTCAAGGGAGGAAAGTGGTTTGTGTGAAGAGGAATAGAGATTATTTTGATCGACTTGGAAACAAGATAGTGAATGGGCAGTGGACCAAACAGAGTTAGAGGTCTGGGGTGGGGAGAAGAATGAAGGCAAAGTGTTAAACCTTGCGTGATTCTCTACAGGCCAAGTAACATGACCTCAACTAAGGAATTGCAATGAATGGAGAGAGATTTGAAGTAGAAGAATTTTAGGAGCAACTCAGAGTTCTTGAGAAAGAGTTCAGAGAAAGTGGGGGCTCTGGGTAAGGAAGGACGAGTGGGCCATGCTGGGAAAGTGATAACAGAATTGTGAAAAGCGAGGTGACCTCACCGCCTTAGACTTGAGAGAAGGAGACCAGAAATCAAAACTAAAATAAAGGGCATCAGCGTTCATAGTAGCATTATAGTTACCAGCACTACAATGATCCGAAGTTGATGTTTTGAGAGTGGTTTGCCTGATGAGCTCAGATGACTGTTTTTAGTGTGTGAGCTAAAGACAGAACTACTCTCCATGAGAAAGCATTTAAGGACTAGCTGGAAGGAGAAGAGAAGTAAGCGATGTCATTCTGGAGATATCAGTGGGCTCTGGGATTCCAAACTCGCACGGAGGGAGGGAAGTTGCAGAGGTGTAACAGTGCTAATTCTGCTGGGAGGGTGAATGAAGAGGGCAGAGCTCCAAGAGCTGGCTCTGGATGATAGATGTTGGGTGATAGTAGGGAGAGATGTGTGGTGGTAAGGAGGTAGGAAGTAGATGGTGTTTGGGGAGCCCTGAATGCTTTTTCCCTCTGTGAATTTCAGGGGACATGAGGAAGGAGAGATGGACAGTGGCTGGGGCAGATGCTGTGTGAAGCTGAGGAGCCCCTGCTTTATGCAGCTCTGGGAACCGCTGGAGGACTCTAGGAAGTAGCGTGGCTGTGTGTTCAGTGCCTTGGGGAGCAGTGTTGCAGGTGCTTTGGGATGAGCCAAGCTGTAGAACAGCTAAGTAGTGGCACTGAGAAGACCTTCAGAATTTAGGAGTACCAGAAGATAAGGACCTTGGAAATCAGCCTGTGGCTGGAGAAGAAAAACATTCTGCCCTAAAAATAGGTTTTGAACTACAAGTTGTCATAGCTACTGGAATGGTGAAGTGATGGCATCATTGACTTTTAGCCTTGATCTTTTTCTGTATGCTTCTAGACTTATTTCCTGGCTTAAATATCTCCATGTAAATGTCCCCCAGGAATCCCTATCTAACATAGAACTTGTTTTCTTCAGTCTTCCATTATAGGATTCCTGTAGACCCATTTCTGTTGTGGCATCATCTTTGGTCTTTATCTTTTCTCTTCTTTCCACTTGTAGCTCGGTAGCATCCTCTGCTACACATTGTGTAGGGTGCACAGTCCCCTCTTTGTTTCATCTGCTCTTACCTAGACAGTGCCTCCTCTCTGATGGTTCTCTATTTCCTCTTCCTAGCTCACAGGTAGGTCTTAATCTTTCTAAAAGATAGAGGCAACAGAAAATAGCAAGGTGAGGTTGAGACAGGTGGAACAACTCAGTAGAATGGCCTTGGCCTACTTAATGAGCAAGAAATCTTTTTATCTCTGAAATGATTTTGAAATGACATTCAAAGTATGATAAGGTTGGTCTTAAAGCAAAAAGAAATCACTAGACCAGGCAGTATAGGTATGGAGCAATTTTATTATATCTTTTTCTGGGATACAGGTAATTGTTTGCCAACTTGCCGCCACTTTTGATGGTAGCATTCTGGCTTAAGCCATCGCTGTCTCCTACCCAGCCTGCTACGCAGTGTTACAAGTCTCCCAGCCTCCAGTTTTCCCGCCACACCTCATGCTCAACAGAGCAAAATGATCCTGTAGAAACACCATAGAGCATTGTACGCTTCTACTTTGAACTTCTAGGTGTTTCCCACTCTGCTCAGACTCTGAGCCTCTGTCTGCATGGCTGCCGACTCATCCCCACCGCCTCTCCTTCCCCTGCCTCTCCTTCTCCCGTCATACCGCCCCTGCCTGTTCCTCTAAGCACGAGGTACACTTTCTTGTTAGGGCCTCTGTTCTGCGTTCTTCCTTTGCCTGAAACTGTCACTCGTCCTTTCTCCTTCAGGTCTTCACTCAGATGTCACTTCAGTAAGGTCTTTGCTGACCACCCTGATTCAGCTGGCAGTGCTGTACCTCTAGTCCATGTTTTATTTCTCCATGAAGCACATGACACATTGTAATACACTATGTGTTGCACTTGTACCCTTTGTCTCCCCAAATATGCTACTTACGGCCTAGAACAGTGTCTGGGGGTACAGTAGATTCTTAGGAAAAACTTGTTAAAATTAAATAAATGGACTGCATACCCAATTATAATGTCACATTTTTCTCCTTACTTTGGGCATAGCAAATTCCCAAATCAAAGCAAGCCTTTGGTAGAAGCAAAGGTTCTGATTTTTGGTCAAAAAAAAAAAAAAGTCTTGTCAGTCAATATAAGGAGGCAACAAGAGATGACTTAAATAAGAGGCAGACAGGAGTAAGCACTCAAGTTGAATACTTCAAATTACCTCCCAACTTATCTCTATTTTATCTCCCTTTATTGTCTAGTATTAGGAAGCATCTGTTCAGTCTAACTGCAAACAGATAAGGACTCTAATAACAAAGGAAAGTGTACCCTGTATCACAGGGCAACTACTTTTCAAGGATTCCTGCTCACTGCTGTAAGATGTGCCATTACTCAAAAATGTAATTTCTGCCTTGCTACTGGCAGCTATACACTTCAGCCTCGCCATTGGAGCTGGGAGTCCAGTGAGGCAGCTTCTTTTATATTTGTTAACCTTACCTTCAGGTTGCTGTGGCAACAAGATCTGTGCTTTGCAGAAGCTCTGGATGTCTGTGGCCTCCTTAGTACCCTGATTTAAGCAAAGGAATGAACGGACATGTTCAAGGAGCACACACAGAGAGCAAGAGTTCCTCATAGATGTGGCGGAATAGGGGCACTTCAGTTCTTTATAGTTTGCAAGTACACTGCTGTTATTTGGGAATGACAGTTCTTGAATCCATAGGCTTATCTTTTTCTGCACCAGGACACCCAGTAGAATGTCCCACCTAGCTGCCTGTTGTGTTCCTACATGCTTCCGGCCGAGGACCATGTGCACTGTGCTGAGTGGCACTGGTCTGGTAGAAAGAGCATGATACAGACAACTGCCTTCTAGCAACCAAAGTAAACTGAGCTGTAACTTTGGAATGTGTGTAAGTACCTGAAATGCTTTAAGAATGCAGAGATGTGCATTCTTCAAATTCCTGCTTAAAAAAGTATGACTGCCCAATGTTTCCAACTTGGTATTTTTATATGACAGTGTGCAAGGTATCAGGTGAATTTGAGTCAGAGAAAATTTGATCTAAAAATGTCTATTTCAATAGATGATTCGAACTTTTTTCTCAGGCGGGTATAGAAGTATTTTATTGTTGGTAAATGTAGCTCATATTTGCATATGGAATATTGATTATTTATATGGAAGGTAAGGCATATGTCTTTATGAAATTGACTCTGTGCCATCTTCTTCATATTGTGTTTTTGTTTGTGAGACAAGATCTCACTCCAGTTCAGACTGGCCTTGAACTATGTGGTCTAGGCTGGCTTCACATTCACAGCAGTCTTCCTGTCTCAGCCTCCCTAATGCTGCAGTTACAAGCATGTGCTCTATACCATCTTGTTATGACATGGTTTTGCATTAGATCCTTCCTGTACCATGTCCCTACATAGATGACTCCATTTTATGTTGACGTTTAGTTACACATTGAACATTTAAGCTGTATATAGGATATAAGTATTAATATGGGGAATCTTTCTCCCAAGATGTTTCTACAGTGAATAGTTTCTTATGAATGCTTCTAGTAATTTTTATGAATATATTAATATGTATGTGGATACCCTCATTTTTAAGAAGAACCATACATATGGGAGCATATTACATGTATTCATCTCTCTTGAGGTTTTCACTAAGTAGGTAATGCCTGACATAGTTGCTGTTCAATAAATATTTGTAGGATGATCAAATAGACAGTGTGTCTTCAATGTTTATATTCAGCATGTAAATACTGATTCCTTGTTTGTAGATAATAGATTGATATCTTTGCCTACTTTGAGTCTGTTACATTCATTGCTTACTAATTTTAGCATAATTTTGTCAATTTTTGTGAAAGCCAACTAGAAATTGGATAGAAATATAATTGAGTCTGTTGATTTGGTGTAGGAGAGTGTCATGCTCTATACAAAATAACTAGTACAGGAATGCAAGATGTCATTTATTTGGATTTTTAATTAATGATGATACATTTTAGTTTTGAAATTAATAAGATTTATTGTTTCTCTTTCTCTCTTTTTGTTCTTCCCTCCTTCCTTCCTTCCTTCCTTTAGTGATACTGGGAATTGAACCCAGACCCTTTGTAGTGAATTATATCCCCAACCGTATTCATTTTTGACTGGGTCTTTTAAAGACACTAAATTCCCCAGCTGAGCTTGAATTTATAAGCATTCTGACTCAGCTTCCCAGTGTAGTGGAATTATAGGTGAAACTGTATTCACACTCATAAAAATAAGAACAATAGGGGCCAGGGATTTAGCTCAGTGGCACTGCGCTTTCCACAGTGGCAAGCACAGAGTCCTGAGTTTGATTCCCAGTACCAAAAAACCCATAAAGAACAATCGAGTGAAAGAGAAAAAGAAAAAAGAGAAGAAAAAGTAGGACATGAATAGGAACAAGAAAGGAAAGAATGAAAAAGAAGAAAAAATATCTCCATGGAGTATCTCTGCTGTGACCTGTAGACAACAAGGACAGCAGCGTGCAGATGTGAGCCAGTTAGCCCAAGCGAGCCAGCCACAGTCCCCTGATACTGAGGCTGGTTTCTGGCTGGGAGGCCAGAATTGATTTCTCTGACCTCCTGCGGGTTTGCACTCCGCAGGGTTCTGCTGCAAGACTGAGTTGCCCCTCTCCCACAGCACATCCGGTCCCGGTAGGAGGTGCTCATTCCAACCACTCACCTACTGCTGTGGCCAGCTGCGTCTTTATTACAGTGACTCTCTTGGCTCTCCCTGTGGCTTCAGTTCTCAACAGTAAGGCTCAGGGAGGCTGTCTTTCTACTGCTCTCGGCTCTGCTCTTTTCCCAAGCTCACAATGATGGTCTTTCTGCTCTGGATCTGTTGCTGCCCTCGTGGGCAGTCTGCTGGTGACACACGTGGGTGGTCCTGCTGGTGGAGGCCTGCAAAGCCCACTACTGATGGTGCTCAGAAGCTATCTCCCTATAGTGGCCTCTCAATTTCATTTTTATCTTAATGCACATCCTTTCCATGTTTTGCTGGGGATTGAATCTAGGACCTGTGCATAGTGGGCAAGTGCCACCACTGAGTTATGCCCTGTAGTGCGTATCTTTGAGCACAGCACCTACTCACCCCACCCTTCCTAAATGAATACATTAGATAAATTCCTGAACATGGGTCAATTTTGATTAATTTTGCCGTTTGCCTCCAAAGAACTTGCCACAACTCATATCAATGGGTTAGAGTGAATGTAATAAGCTATTTGCTTACCTTTTAAAAATGTGTAAGTTAACCACTCTGGTAGGAGAAAAATATTACTTTTCTTTTTGTAGATAGGATATTCAATAATAAATGTGACTATAGGCAGATTTAAAACTTCTAATACAAAAATACTTTGACAAAATTGAAACACTATAGAGAGTCTTAAGAATTAGAGGACACCAAAGATCTTGGTCTTGATTTGAAAAGTTGTTTTCAAAAACATCTTATTTCTAGAAAAACTACAAGGCAAGATTTTTTTTTTTTTTTTTAGGTTTTTTGAGACAGGGTCTTGCTTTGTGGTTCAGGCTGGCCCTGAGCTCAGCCTCAAACTCACATCACAATCCTCCTGCCTCTGCCTCCAGAGTGCTGGGATTACAGGCGTGAGCCACCACACCTGGCACTGTGGTATGTGGTACTGGTTGCTGCTGGGTGTGGGTCTCCACACCCAGTATTGTTATGTGGTTACCAGGGAATCGAACCCGGGCCCTTGCGCTTGCAAGATAGGAGCCGGAACCACTGAGCTAACCCCCCCGGCCCCAAGGCAAGATTTGAAAATCTTTCAAAGCTTATTTTGCCTCACTTTTCACAAATCAAAAGAAAATGATCAAATGCAGCTTCAAGTTCTTTAGGATGCTTTTTGTAGAAATATAAGAGTGAATACATTATGATCTTATGAGATCTGATCATAAAATTGAAATGAACAACTTATATAAGGCAAAGGTTAGATTAAATTTTATTCATGGATACACTGAATCGCTAACAGGTTACTAAGTTAAAACATCGTATCAATTTTTTCTACTATTTGCATTGATAAGGAAGAGAAATAAAAGATCAGTAGTGATCGGATTATATAACATAGATAAGGATATTATGTAATTGTTGCATTATAACATTAAGACTTATTATCAGATATGAATTTTTTTACCTTTATGTGCTTTTCTCTCCCAGTTAGATATTGGGAAAATGCTAAAGTTTGTATGTAAATAAGTTTTAAAATTGTCTTTCAGAGAACATCACATCAAATTCTCTCCACACATTAACAATAAAAATTCGTTTCAGAGTCTTTGGAAAAGTAGAATCCAGTTTTTCGTTATTACTAGGTAGTGACAAATTTGCCAGCCTACGTGTGCAAACTTCCTGATTCATCATCTTAATGTAATGGTTCTGGAGGCGGGTGGCAGTCTCAAGTAAAACTGCCATTTATGCAGAAAAAGATGATTGTGGGTTGCTTGGATTATCATACTTTGGCAAAAAGATATAAAAAATAATAATAAAAATGCTTTGTTAATATGAAACTAGAAGAAATGTGATGACTGGCTGAAACATAACTAGATTTGCACATTTTCAATTATTTTATATGTGTTCTCAAATTATGTCTTTCCATAATTTTTTTTTCTGATTATAAAATCAAATCATACTTAGTAGATAGATTTTGCAAATACTTAAAACCTACCAAACAGGAAAAAATTACCCTTAATTACATCACTTAGAGATAATAACTGTAAAGCAAAAGATAGACTCTGAAGTCACTCACATTTTGGATTTGAGTCAGATCTTTACTAATTTACCTTATAAGGCTGCAGTGCGGAAAGTTTGGAAGAGACACTGGCATATGGTAAATATTCACTCTAGTGCTTATGTTGTTATTGTAGCTGTCTTCCAAGCATTTATTTTTATTTGTAGTTAGGAACACACTGAATATTTGTTTCTTTTTTTACTTAACATCACATCATAAACATTCTCTCATGTAATTTCTAGTTATTGAAGTGCCTTCTCCAGGGTATTCACCACACCACATTTCTAGGTTAAATTCTAGATATCTTGGATCAACTGATCATAGCTTATTTAGCTTAAAGGAATATTCTAGAAGGAAGTGATAGATTCTGGAGTTTTGATCTTTGAAAATCACCTGATGGGGGAATAACATATATGTACCTGGTGTAATTATTAAGCTTAGTAAAAGCCCAGAGAGTAGAGAGGCAATATGCAAGGTGGTTATTACAGGATTCTGAGGGTCTGTCAGCCCATGTTTGATCTTAACCCTGCAACTTGGTCCATGTTTTAATCTCTCCGAGCCTGGCCTACACTGATAAAAATAGTACCTATTCCATGTGGTTGTTGTGGTGATCAGTTTAATATCTAATCCTGGTGCATGGTAACAACTTAATGAATGTTAGCTCCTGTTGCTATGTTCAACACTTTAAGTTTGTTTTTATGGCTAAATGTGAAAGAATATTAGTGTTTTTAAAAAAGTAGTATGATTATATACTAAACTATAAAGTAGAGCAACACAAAAGTTTTATTTTAAAATGGATTGAGCCCCACCACTTTAATAGGAATAGTTTACCTGTTTTAAATATATTGGGCAGAAGAAAATGTGGAAAAATGAATATGATTTAATACATTTTATGAAGAATTTCAAAATAATTTTTTCTGTGATTTAGAGATGGAATGTGCTTTTTACCAAATTATTTTTTAAAAGGTAAAAATGCTTCATAGTAGTCTTTAAAAGTTAGATTCAGGCAAGATATGTGTAATTAGCAATGCTAGGACATAAAAACTCCTTACAATGTTGATGTCTTACATTATAATTATTTTACTCGTACTAACCCATGTAACTTCACAGGGTTTTATGCAGAAGGTTTGTTTTTGGTTCCGATTTTACAAAGGAAGCACACAGAGGTTAAATAGCTTGCTGGTATTAGTTACATGACTAGAAAATTCTGCCTTGCATCTGTTAGCTTCAAAGACTATTTTAAAAATAATTTCATTATCTTAATACTCAAAACATAATTGGCTAAGTGCAATAAAAAAAGTGAGTTTGTAGTGAACCAGAAATTTGTTTAATAATAAATTTTAGAATAAGTCTCAAAAGTTAATGTAAAAAAAGCTAATCTCTTGAGTAGAAATTCATGATGTACATTTCATTTTTTAAAAATTCCTTTTTAGCGTTTCAGTTATGGAACAAAAACCTTATATCAGAACATCGAAGCTCCACAGTCTAAATTCTTTCCTCCAGTTGTGAAAGCCATGCTACCACCGGACACTTTCAAAGGAAAAGTGGCTTTTATTACCGGAGGGGGAACCGGCCTCGGCAAAGCCATGACAACCTTCCTGTCTACCCTGGGCGCTCAGTGTGTGATAGCCAGCCGGTAAGCTGGACTCAGGCATCAGCGAGAGAAGAAACCATCTGTGGCTCAATATTGAAAGCAGTGTTTGCCAGCATTGTTTGGTTTGTACCTTACTTGTACAGGAGTTGTTCTATAGGTTGCTTAAATAAATGTCCTTGGAAAAAGTGAGTTTTAATTTGAGATCATAGAAATGACATTTATCAAACTGGTGACGTGTCTAGTTTCTAAACCCAGTGACAGTTTTATTTGTTTGGTGGTTTTGGAGTGGAACCAGTGGACTTGACAGTGAGTTTCATCCCTGGACCTTTATATTTTTATTTGTTTATTTTGAGTCAGGGTCTTACTAAATTGTGAAGTTCCTTGGGCAAGGCTTGAATCTGTGAGTGTCCTGCATCAGCCTCCCAGAGTGATGGGATTACAGGTACACACTGGCACACTCAGCTAATAGTTTCTTTCCTTTATGTAAAGATGAAGTTAAAAAGCTAAGAAGATAAGATTAAAAAATACTACTTTGATTAGGATTACTGCTTCAAACAGTAACTGACCTTGTAGGAGGATAATGGATGCTTCTGTTTTCCTTGGACTAAACATTTTCAAACATCCATTGTGATAAACAGGGGAAGGATAAAGCCACGAAAGAAATACCTTCCCTTGTGGGTATATCCTGGCACTACACATGAGTCTGGAGCTAAGACTTGTCAAAAATCCACCCTCTGCTCCCCTTTGAGTGGTGTATAATTTTAATAGCCATCTTAGTGATTATATCATGCACAAATGCAAATTGGCAAGCACTTTTTTGTTGTAATGTATTTAATAGTTTTAAAATATTTTATTTTAATACTATGTAATTCATTGTGTGTGTGTGTGTGTGTGTGTGTGTGTGTGTGTGCTTGTGTGCATGTGTGCATGTGAGTGTGCTCATTTCCTTTAAGGTTATAAGGTTGAATGCATACAAGTTATCAGAACCTGTAACTTTGTATTAAAACCCACTAACATAGCACAAATATATTTCCTTTATGAAGCTAGCTTGGATGAAAGCACAGATACTTAATAAAATTGAAATCTATAAGTAGATAATGCCAGAGTGGTTGGTGTAAAAGTAACTGATTCAGTAAGTTATTATCAAGTAAGTAAAAATTGTTTAAATTTAACTTTCAGAAAATGAATTCATTCAAATGAATCTGTTTTGATACAACCATCAGACTTCAGCAGAAATGCTTCTCTTTCAGCTTTACATTCTTTGTGGTCTTTAATTTATGGAATTAGAAAGAAAAATATAATAAGAAGTCATTTCAGAATTCATGCAAAATACCTGCCATGTATTTCTTTCTAGGAACATTGATGTTTTGAAAGCTACCGCTGAACAAATTTCTTCTCAAACTGGAAATAAGGTATATTAAAGAGCACTTACTTAAATGAGGTATAGGAATTGTTATATATATATCAATAATTTACTCCTGTTCTTGTCGTAGGAAGTCTAGAAAATGTAAGGATCTTTATTCTATTCTTGGCAGGTTCACGCAATTCAGTGTGACGTGAGGAACCCTGATATGGTTCACAACTCAGTGATGGAACTGATTAAAGTCGCGGGACATCCTGATGTAAGTGTAATGGTGATGAAACCAAGGCACAAGGCTTTGGACGTTTAACACTCACCAGGATGCACAGAGGAAACAAACTACTGATGTGTGTAAGAGCTGTGTCGAGCAGGCCTGATTTTGTTTCTGTAAGAAAATGTCAGCTTAAAGCAAGGAAAAGATTAGAAGGACAGCTACACTACTTCCGTGCAGGAATAGTTTAAAGATGCATTTATAATCATAGAGCAAACTTGACTTCACTTATTCAAATAAGACTGTGAAATAATGAGAGCAGTTATCCAAGAATATAATATCTAGTTTAAATGATTCATAGTGTTTGCTTTTTCTCATAACTTTTGATTATCATTCCCAGTGGAAGAAAGCAGAACACACTCGGAAAACTACAAGAATTTCCAGATTGCTCCATGTAGGATGTGAGATGTAAATGGATATTTTGCTGTTGCTTAGTTCATGTATTAGAAGGAAGCGATTTCTTCCCGATAGTCTGACTTTTCATTGTTAGAGTTATTTTCAGACAAAACAGTAATACTAAGTCTGCTGCAGAATTAAATCTACAACAGAAAAATTTTCTAGCAGAAAATTTGCAGATAATGGAGAAATAGGTCACCAACCAAGAATTTCATTAAATCAAACTATCCAAGAAACTAAAAGGCATTTCTTGAGGTTCCTTACGTATAGTCACATGATAAATATGCTTAATCTGTATTTGTTTTCTTAGTAATGGAGTATACTCCATTAAAGATAGTGTTAAGGATTTTGGAATTGGGAAATAATGTGATTTTTTACAAGCTCCTCAAAATTAAAACCAACCCAAATCTCATGATATTATTTTATAGCTATCAACATTAGCTGTTTTATATTATTTAGATGAATACATTTTAGAAATAAAAGACTTGGAGCAGAAGTGTTCTGTTTCATACAGAAGTTTTTCTAACTTCCTTTATTCACTTATTAGGTTGTGATAAACAATGCAGCAGGGAATTTTATTTCTCCCACTGAACGCCTCTCTGCTAATGCTTGGAAGACCATATCTGACATCGTTTTAAACGGCACAGCTTATGTGACATTGGAAATTGGAAAGCAACTAATTAAAGCACAGAGAGGTATGTTTATTTATTTATCCCCTTGATACATGTTCATTTATTCTTCTCATTTTCAATATTGAGCTGCTACTGTGCACACATGTCTGTGCTAAGTATTGGGATTTTTTTTTTTTTTTTTTTTTTTAAGACAGGGTCTCACTTTGTGGTTCAGGCTGGCCCTGAGCTCAGCCTCAGATTCACATCACAGCAATCCTCCTGTCTCTGCCTCCCGAGTGCTGGGATTTCAGGCGTGAGCCACCATGCCCGGCACTGTGGTATGTGGTACTGGTTGCTGCTGAGCATGAATCTCCACTCCCTGTATTATATGTGGTTACTGGGGGATTAAACGCGGCGCCCTTGCAAGGCAGATGCCAGAACTACAGAGCTAAATCCCGGGCCTGAGTGTTGGGATCAGTAGCTAACTACTCAGTGCCTCTGAATAAGAAGAATCAAAGATGCTGTGCCTATCTGTGACTGGAGACCCTCAGAATCTCTCCAGAGATTCTGGAGAAAGGATGAAGAGGAGATGGAAAGATGATAGAGAAGCATTGCGTTTTTATACAAATCCTTTCCCTAGGCATTTTTTGAAATAGAAGTCCTTAGTCACTCATTTTCACTATAGAAAATTGTATATGATTTAGTTTTGGGGTTGGGTGGTATATTTTTAAATTTTTTTCCCCCAGAATCAGGATAGATAAAATTGGGGAGGAAGATGAGGAAAAGTGAATTAGCTTCTCTGTCCTTGATCTTTGTCTCCTTTCTCTGCCTCTGCCTGTCTCATCTTTCCCCAACTCATGCTCATTCTCTTTCTGCCTTTGTGAGCTTTTGTTTTCTATATTTCTTTACGTCTGTCTCTTTCATGATTTTGTCTTTTCCTGCCTGAGTGGCTCTTATCTCTTCCTGTGCCCAGCTCCGTGACCCTGAGATTTGTCTGACTCTCGCCTCATTATTGTCTTTCATTTTAACATAGACTTTGATCTATTTTTACTCATCACATTTGAATTAAAATTCTATGGGTTTCATTAAAAATATATTAGATAAGGCTTTTTAAAAAACGGAAGCCAGTTTTTATTCCTCCAAGATTCCTGTCAGTTATTGATGCTGTAACCTGACAGTTTGGAGAAGTTCTCCACTATGGCTAAGGACAATATAGTGCAAAAGCCTTTTCATGGCAGTGGATCGGCAGTGAAAGATCTCAAGTTAGTGATACCTCAGGTTTGTAATGTGTGTGGGCCTGGAAGTCGGTTCAGGGAGTGGGTACATACAGTAGTTACTAGAAGTACCCGAGGTGGTCTAGCATCTAGGAGTTCTATCCCGAGAAGATAGTGGGGTAATCAGATGAATGAAGGTGAGGATGCCAGCAGAAGCTCACTTGCTGGGAGCAGGAAATGGTGACAGCATGCACTTAAGGAACCGCACGTGACAGAGAATCAGGTGCACTGTGTCCCTGTTCAGGCCATGAAGCTAGATTTAGAAGGATCAGCGGCAGTGACGCAAAATTTACAGTTGTGAACAAATAGAAGAAGAGATATCTTCTAAAAACCTTAGCCCAGTGTGCTCTTATAGCCACACCGGTTAGTAAATACATGGTTTATTTTTATTGGGAAGGAAACAATATTGATTGAAAATATGCTAAGGTCTATTTGTCAATAGAATATAATGTATAAACATGAAAAAGTAAACACTATGGTAAAAAGAACCTCACTTTCACTGTATTGAGAGAACTTTAGAGTTAGGAAGACAAAGATGGATTTCAAGGTTTAATCACAAAGAATATGAGTAAAATACTAAGTTTTTCTGCCAGATTCTAGATTATTAGAAATAGCAGGTACCTTTTGAATGTCATAAGAGGTGATTTTAGGACATGCAGTAAGAGTTATTTTTTTGTCATAGGACTGATATTATCTTAGTTTGGCTGCCCCAGCAATTCATCATAAACTGGATCACTTAAAAAGCAAACATTTATTTCTCGTGGTGATGGAGACTGGAGCCCTAGGATCGGGCTGTTAGTGCGGTCAAGTTCTTGGGGAAGGCTTTCTTCTCGGTTACGTCCTCACATATCCTTTTCTTGCTCAGCCTCATGTTCCTCCTTGTTTTATGAGAGCATTTCCTCTAATGAGGATTCTACTCTTGTGACTAATTTTCTTCTAAAAATCTCACCTTCTGGTGCCATCATACTGGGAATAAGGTTTTGACATATGAATTTGGGGGACAGACCAACATTCATTCAATTCATACCAAAGTATAATTAAAAAGTAATTTTGCTTAGTAGTATGAAAACAGTATAATATTCAAGTGTTATAAGAAATACACAGAGAATTTTTAAAAAGTATGAATCAATGTGTAATATATTTTACACATATCAACAGATTATTTTTAGTTTGCTAAAATTACAGTAAAATTTACATAATGAACTATACAGATCTTTTATGTACGCTAAATTACTGTTTTGACAAACTTATACAATCAAGAGAGAATATTTCTTTATGTACAGAAGAAATATTTATTTCAGGTTATTTCTTGCTACTTTCCACTCACATTTCATTATCTAATTGAGGCTTTAGACTACTTTTTATTGGGTTGCCTTTTTACTATAGATTTATAGAAATTCTTTGTATAATTGGATCAATTATTTTGTCAGGTATTGGATATATTAAGGATCATATTATTTTATATATCCTTATTAACCTATAGTTTTCCTTTTCATTTGTTTAACAGTGTCTTTTGATGAGCAGAAGAAAAATTGAAATTTGGATAAATCTGTAAATTTCTAAATTCACCGTTCCATATTGTATCCTCAGTAGTAATTTAGAAGTTGAAATTTCTCCTCATCCTTGCCAACATTTGCTATTGTTAGTCTTTAAATTTTAGCCGTCTTAGGATGGTGTAGTAGCTTCTCATTTGTGGTGTTAAGTTACATTTTCCAAATGACTAACTATGCTTAGCATCTTTTCATTTGTTTATTTATCATTGGTATATATTCTCTGTTGAAGCACTTGTACAAATCTTCCATCCATTTAAAATTTGGATCTTTATCCTCTTGCTATTAAATTGAAAGAATTATTTTTATTTATGCTAGATAGAAGTTGTTTATCAGATATATATTTTGCAAATATTTTTTCCATCCATGGCTTGTCTTTCATGTCCTCCACAATGTCTTTGAAGAGGAAAGGTTTTTAGTTGTGATGTCATCCAGCTTTTTTTCCATAGCACAGATGTGAGTTGAAGACATGTTTGTTACTTCTTTCAACTCTGTCCTCGGGTTCACTATTAAGAGGGAAAAGTAGATGATTGGTCATTTGACGTGATCTGTTAAAATGGAGGTAAATGGATCTAGTTTCAGAAGCAGGAAGAGTAGAACAGAATAATAAGCTTCACTTGTTTATCAATAATGTGAGTGTGAGGTGTTTCCTGTTTGGATTTTCAGGTATATAAGAATCATATGGGAACATGTCTTTGTAATGAGTCCAGGACAATAGTGGGTGCATTTAAAGAATATTTAACATTTTATTTTAGGTAGTCAGTTGATACTTATTGCAACAGCATCAGTATCTTTTTAAAATGACTTTTTGCTAGGGTTAGTTTGCTACGCTGATTTAAGATTTCATCAGTATTTGTTAAATAGCTTGCTCTAGTGCCATATAGCATGCTTCCTCCTCCAGACACTCACCTGGAGGGATTTTCCACCTCAGCAAGCTTGTTTGAGTCTAAGGCCTAAAACAATACACATAATAATATCTGTAAATAATTGTACATATTTATGGAGTACAGTGAGGTAAGTCAGTATGGGTATACCACGTGTAATGTTCAAATCAAGGTGATTAGTATTTTGTGTTGGGAAATGTTAAATTTTTCTTGGTATTTAAAAATATATAATAGACTTTTGTGAATTACTGTACCCTACTATGCTACAGGACACTAGGACTTACTCTTCTTACCTGATTCTATTTTGGTACTTGTTATTCAGCTCCTCACTGTCTCCCGTCCCTTAGTCTCTGACCTCTGATGACCACCAGTTTCTTTCTTTCTTTCATGAGATTCATTTGTTTAGTTTGTACATGAGTAAAAACTGGCATTCTCCTTTGCCTTTGGCTTATTATTTTTTTTTTTTAGGTTTTTTGAGACAGGGTCTCGCTTTTGTGGTTCAGGCTGGCCCTGAGCTCAGCCTCAAACTCACATCACAATCCTCCTGCCTCTGCCTCCCGAGTGCTGGGATTACAGGCGTGAGCCACCACGCCCGGCACTGTGGTATGTGGTACTGGTTGTTGCTGGACATGGGGTCTCCACACCCAGTATTGTTATGTGGTTACCGGGGAATCGAACCCGGGCCCTTGCGCTTGCAAGACAGGCGCCGGAGCCACTGAGCTAACTCCCCGGCCCCGCCTTTGGCTTATTTAATTTACTGTCCTTCAGATCTGTCCATGTTGTTACAATGATAAGCTTTTTCACTCATTTTATGGCTGAGTGACATACATGTACATCCGTTTGTCCACGAGGGAAAAACTTTTGTTACTTTTTATCTTGGCTGTTGTGAATAGTGCAGCACTGAATATGCAAGTGCAGTTATCTCTTTGATAAACTGACTTTATTTCTTTGTATATATAACCAGTATGGAAATGTTAGATCACGTGTAGTTCTATGTTCAGTTTTTTAAAAAACATTTTATTGTGGAATAGGTACATTTTACATACCTATCACGATCATGCTCAACATTGACAATTTGTAACAGTATATGACATGACTTAATTCTCATTTATTACCCACCCTACAACCCCACCCCATATACATAAGCTTTGTTTCCTTTTTTTGTTACCATAACAATTTTTGTTTTCCTTCATTACCCACCCCTACCCACAATTCCCTTAAATATTTTCTACTTTACAATATCTAACATACATTCTAAAGCTCATTTACATTTTCTGTTTCTCATATTAGAGAAAAAATATGGTATTTTCACATCTGTGACCTATTTATTTCACTTATGAATGTGTCCTGAAGGTACTTCCATTTGAGTATGAATGACTCAAACTTGTCATTCTTTATGGCAGAATAATACTCCATCCTATAAAAGAACCACATCTTCTTTATCCAGTCTACAGTTGATAGTCATTTGCATTGTTTCCAAGATTTAACTGTCACAAACTGAGCTGCTATGAACATAGGTGCACATATGTCGCTGTGATACACATATTTTAATTCCTTCATGGATATGCCTAGCAGGGGAATAGCAGGGTCAAATGGGACCTTGAATCCTAGTTCTTAAAGGAATCTCCACAGTGGTTGCACCAGTCTACATTCTCTCTGACAGTGGAGAAGGGTTCCTTCTTCACCGCAATCTTGCCAACATTTGTTGTTGGTTAATTTCACAATATCAGCCATTCTTTGTGAAGTGAGGTGGAATCTCAGAGTTGTTTGCACCTGCATCTCAGAAATGATCAGTGATGTTGAGCATTTCTTCATGTGTTTCTTAGCTACTTTTACTTCTTCCTCTGAAAAATGTCTATTAATTTTAGATGCACATTTTTGAAATGGGTTTTTAAATTTGGGGGTGGTTGATTTTTTTAAGCTCTATATATATGCTAGAGAGTAGTTTCTTTTGCTGTGCAGAATCTTTTCAATAGAATGAGATCCCATTTGTTGATTTCTTCTGCTAGTTCTCATGCTATAGAGATTTTGTTCATAAAGTCTTTCCCTAAGCTGATGTCTTCAAGTATTTTACCTAACGTGTTTTCCAGTAGGTTTAGTACTTCTGTTTTAATATTTAGGTCTCTGATCCACTTAGATTTTAGTTTGTACATAGTGGAAGAGATAGGTCTAGCTTTAGTCTTTGGCAGGTTTAAGCATAATTTGTCCAGCACCATTTGTTGAAGAGGCTATTTTTCCTCCATTGAGGATGTTTGGCTCCTCTGTCAAAGATAAGGTGGCTTCGTGTATCTGGGGCTGTTTCTGCATCTTCTAATTTATTCCACTTTTTCCTCAGGTCTGTTGCTTTGCCAGTACCATGCAGTTTTTATCACAGTGGCTTTGTGGTATAGTTTCAAGTTGGAGATTGTAATACCACCCTCACTATGTCCTTGTTGTTTAGAATGACTTTGGCTATTGTAGGTCTTTTCTGTTTCCAGATGAAGTTTTGGATTATTTTCTCTAGATCTGTGAAGTATTGTGTTGAGATTTCAATTGAGATTGCATTGAGTGTATATAGTACTTGTGGGAGTATAGCCATTTTGACAATGTTTGTTCTTCCTACCCATGAGCAAGAGATGTCTTTCCATTTTCTGATATCTTCTTCAATTTCCTTTTCAGAATGCTGTAGTTTTCAGAGTAGAGGTCTTTCACCTCCCTTGTTTCTGATCTTAGTTTGAAAGATTTCAGGTTTGACTATTTAGAATGATGCTGGCTGTGATTTCTCATAAATAGCTTTTATTAAGATAAAGTCCACATATTCTGGGTTTTGATCATGAATGGGTGCAGGATTTTGTGAAATGCTTTTTCTGCTTCTATTGAGATGGCCCTATAGTTTTTGTCCTTGAGTCTGTTAATATAGTGTATTACACTTATTGATTTACATATGTTGAACCATCCTTACATCTCTGGATGAATCCAAATGGATCAGGGTGTATGACCTTGATGATTCTCTGTATTGTGTTTGCCAATATCATGTTAGGGATTTTTGCACATATGTTCATTGGGGAGATTGGTCTGTAGTTCTCTTTTTTGATTGGGTCTTTTTCTGCTTTTGAAATCAAGATAATAGATGGTTTCAGGAGTGAATTTGGGAGTACTACTTCCCTTTTGATTTTATTAATGAGTTTAAGAAGTAGTAGCGTTAACTCTTCTTTAAAAGTTTTTTTAGAATTCAGCAGTAAAGCCATCAGGACCAGGGCTTTTCTTAGTTGGTAGGTTTTTTATTACATTTTCAGTTTCACAGAGTGATATTAGGGTGTTTAACATTTTCATATTTTGTTCGTTCAACTTTGGAAGTTCATATGTGTCTAGGAATGTATCCATTTCTTCCATGGTTTTCATCTATTTGGAGTACAAATTTTCAATGTAAGTATTTATTATCCTCTGGATTTCCACTGAGTCTGTGGTGATTTCCCCCTTTTCGTTCCTGATAACATGGATATGAGCCTTTTCCTTCCTTTATTTGGTAAGGTTGGCTAAGGGTCTGTCAATTTTGTTCATTCTTTCAGAGAACCAGCTCTTCGATTCATTGATTTTTATTTTTGTATTGTTCTGTCTCCACTGCATTAACTTCTGCTCTTATGTTCAGAAATGAGGAACATATTCCTTTTATGAGGAATCTATATACTGTCTTCCATTGTAGCTCTGCTAATTTACAATCCCACTAGGAATAAGAGTTCTCCTTTCTCCACATCCTTGCCAGCATTTGGAATTTTTTGTTATCGTTATATACTGTTTTGAGAAATATATAATCAGGTCATTTGCCCTCCTTTAAACTAGATTATATGCATTTTTGCTTTCGAGTGCCTGGTATATTCTGAATTTTAATCCTTCTTGGCTGGTTAGTTTACAAATATTTTCTTTCATTCTGCAGGGTGTCTATTGTTAGAAAAATATACCTGTTTAGTCTTACTTGGAAGACAGCAGGCTTTCTATTGCAGCATTTGCTTCATATAAGTAATTGTCACTTTTTGAGTAGTTTTTATGCTTTTTCTGTCAGAAGAAGACCTGATGCTATAATAAAGATGTTCTATGCTCGTCCTTTTCCAGAACAAAATTTTGGAAACAAAGTAGTCTTCAGAGATCCTTTTTTTGTTTGTTTGTTTTTGTACTAAGGATCAAATTCGGGACCTTGTACTTGTCAGGCAAGCACCAGAACCCCTGAGCTAAATCTCCAGCTCTAATTTTGCTTTTTGGTTGGTTGTTTTTTTATTTTTTATTTTTTTTAGTTTTTAGAGATCTGAAAAACTGAGTTTGACATATAAAAAGTGATACCAGAATGACTAAGGTAATTATTCTTGTTTCTCATAGTCTCAAAATGGTACTTCTGCCCCCTCCTGCACCCTCATGTTCTCCAGGGTATACTGAGTTATGTTTCTATTCTGAAAAACATTGTGGGAAAGAGCAACTAAATATGTAGAGAGAAGAAAAACTTACCTGTGCTCCAACTCCTGATATACTATAGACTATGAAGTATGTTTAGACCAAAAAAAAAAAAAAAAGGAAAAAATATGCTGCAGAGGCTCATTTCATTCAGTTTTCTTCTCCAAAGGATTCCTTTCCTTTTCTGCTTCTATAAAGTATTTGAAAATAGTTGTATCATTTGTCGAATGAAACAAGTGCAACAGGAGGGCAAGTCTACCATGGCTAGGTCTGTCGTAGTTTTACCTAGTTCTGATGTATTCTTATGTAATTGATAGTTAGTTAATGGGACTCCTGTCCAGCTGGTGTTTCCAGGAGATGCATCTGAGATTTGTGTCTTAGTAGCACTCATTGGCTGTCCAGTATTCCAAGTAAATGCAGACTGGGCTACCTCATGACAGCAAGATTATCAGCAAGGCAAAACAATATTCTTAGATCACTCCCTCACTCATCTATGGGGAGTAAAAATTTTATTTTTTAATGCTTCAGCTTTTGTTATACCCTTTTGAATCAGATCTTACGTTTGTAAACCACGTTTTCCCGATGTATACTGACATAGCTGCATTCTTAGTAACCTGTATCCTTTAAAATTTCAGGAGCAGCTTTTCTTGCCATTACAACAATCTATGCTGAGACAGGATCTGGTTTTGTTGTACCGAGTTCTTCATCCAAAGCTGGCGTGGAAGCCATGCACAAGTGAGCCTCCTACTTTCCTCCATTGCTGAAGTTAAAGAAAGTACTTCGGTAGCTTGTGGAACTAATTTCTTGCTTTCTGGTTTTCATCTAGAGAGAAGTAAAATAAAACTAATCTCGGTTCACCAAGAGACACATTCTGTTTCCTAGGTGAATCCTATTTGCCTAAGACAGCATTTTCCACAATAATTTTATTTAGTGATAGAAATGGTTTATAAATCTGCAATATCCAATAGCCATATATAATGCTTGAACCATTGAAATGTAGCCACTGTGACTGAGAAACTGAATTTCAAATGTTAAAAAGTTATATGTGACCAGTGTCCTTGTTAGTGCCATCCCTAACCTTGTAAATACATCTTCATCCCTTCATTGTACCCGCAGTATGAGATTATTGGAACTAACACAAACCATGGGTGCTTGCCAAGTCTAGTTTTTTACTTGGTAGAGAATGATGATCGCCCTTTGAGTTTTTTCTCCACTGCCTTTCCTTGGCTTTGTTGTAATACAGCATTCTCATCATTGCCTACCTCACTATTGTAATACCTCTTTAATATATTCTTTGCTATCAGTCTCTTTCTCTTTCAGTTTTAATTTTTTACATTTAAATTTTTTTAATAAATTGACTTTATTGGTACATTTTAGAATACATTATGATCACATTCTTCTTTGAGAACTTGTGTGAGTAAATTACATATCTTGATTATTTTTTTCCCATTCCCCTGCCCTCCCTCTAACCCCTCCACTCCCTTATATACATAAGCATTGTTTTCATTTTCTCCTTCTTGCCATCAACTTTTTTCTTTCCCTTCTTTACCCACAAAGTTCCCCTTTCCCCTTTTTCTTCCTATTTCACGATACTTACACACATTGGACCTCATTTACACTTTCAGTCTCTCACGCTAGAGGAGCAATATGGCATTTACATATTTGTGTCCTATCCTTTCATTTTAAAAAATTTATATTTTCACCAGAATTATCTTTCTAAAAATATATATCTACTTATTTATTCTTTACCTAAAAACATTAGCTCATTTTCTATTACTGTTTGGAATAAAGGCCTAAACAGTGTAACATTCTAAATAGACTAGTTTAAGCCATTGTTTATTCATTAATTTATGCAGTAAGTGTTTATCACATACCTGTCGTGTGCCTGCCAGTGTAATAGGTACACCAGGGATATGGTAAACATGGAAATAGAACAGCCTTTATTCTCACCTGATTTCCTATCATTCCATCCATTATTCCTATACTTTATTTGCTTTAACTATTTCTTGTTCCTTTAAATGTGCCATATATTTGTATCTAGCCTATGCTGTTAAAATTCCTCATGAAACGTTGCTTAATTTCAAGGTTCTCATATCAACTGTTTCAGGATACTTTCTCTCATTATCTATATAGAATTAACATTCCTGTCAACTGTGCCTTAAACTTGGTTTAATCCAATCTCACAAGATGGCAAATACTGGAAAATGGATTCTGAGAATCAGATAGTGTGTCAAGGTGGCAGGGCACAGAGAGCAGTGCATGATAGACTTTAGATGTGACACTACAGTTGACTGTCCACTAGGGTGAGTTGCATGACAGAAGAAATCCATGTCTGAACCCACATTTCCTACTAGGAGCTGGTACATAGCTCAGTGCTTGTTGAACTGTAGTTTTACTTTTATCTTTCTGGAATACCAAAGTACTTTTAACATTTAGATCAATAGTACACATTTATTTGAGATAGAAAATACTGTTTTCTATCTTAATTCATTTTGTGCTGCTATAATAGAGTGTCCAAGACTAGGTATTTTCTAAACAAATGAAATTTATTTGCTAAATATTCTAGAGGCTAGAATGTTCAGTATCAAGGTGCCTCTATCTAGCAAGGACCATTTTCCTGAATCATCAAGAAAACATGAAAGGGTTGAATTCAGTTTATTTATTTAATAAATTCAGTTTATTGGTACATTTTAGAAATACATTATGATCACATTCCTCATTAAGAATTTGTACCTGTGCATGACCTATCTTGATTCTTATTTTTTCCACACTCCAGCCCTCCCTACAACCCTCAATCCCTGAAATACATAAACTTCTTTCCATTTTTAAATTTTTTCCATTATTTTTTTCTTCCCTTTCTTTGCAACCCCTACCCCAATTCCCTTTGAACATTTTCTTCCTCTTTCACAGTACTTATCATACATTCTGGATCTCATTTACACCTTCTTTATCCAGTCTCCTGTTGATGCGCATTTAGGCTGTCTCTAAGATTTAGCTATTATAAACTGTGCTGCTATAAACATGGGTGCACATATGTCGCTGTGATATGGTGCTTTTAATTCTGTCAGGCATATACTCAGTAGGGAAACAGAAAGGTCAAGTGGGACCTCTAATCCAGGTTTTTTGAAAAATCTCCACACTAATTTGCACAATGGTGGCACTGGGCTACATACTCACAAACAAGAGAGAAAGTTCCTTTCTCCCCACAGTCTTGCTATCATTTGTTGTTGGTTGATTTCTTGATAGCAGCCATTCTTTGTGGAGTGAGATAAAATTGCAGGGTTTTTTCATCTGCATTTCTCGAACGACCAGAGGTGCTGAAAATTTTTTTCTTATGTTTCTTTGCAGCTTTTACTTCATCACCTGAAAAATGTCTGTTCATTTCAGATTTCCGTTTTTTGAATTGGGTCTTCAAGTGTGGGGAGAGGTGATTTTTTAAAGTTCTTTATATATTCTAGATAGTAGTCCTTTGTCTGAGGAACAGCAGGTGAAATTTTTTTTCCAGATTGTAGGCTGTCTTTTCACTCTGTTGGTAGTTTCTCTTTCTGTGTAGAGAAGATTTTTAATAAGATGAGATCCCATTTGTTGATTCCTTGCTAGTTCCCATAGTACTGAGTTCATAAAGTCTTTCCCTATTCTAATGTCTCCAAGAGTTCTTCATAACCTATCCCAGCAAGTTTAGTGTTTCTGCTTTAGTATTAGATCTCTAATCCACTTTGGTTTCAGTTTAGTGCACAGTGAAAGATATAGGTTTAGTTTTAATCTTTGGTAGGTTTAAACCTAACTCCATTTATTAAGAGGCTATTTTTGAGGATGTTTGGTTTAGTATATCTAGAGTTGTTTCTGCATCTTCTAGTCTCTTCCAATGGTCCTCAGGTCTATTTCTTTGCCAGTACATGCTGTTTTTATCACAGTGGCGTTTTAGTATAGCTTTAAGTTGAGGACTGTGGTATCCCCTGCTATGTCTTTGTTGCCAATAATTGCTTTTGCTATTGTGGTTCTGTTTTGGTTCCAGATGAATTTTTGGAACCAAAATAGCTCTGTGAAATATGCTGTTGGGATTTCCATCGAGACTGCATTAAATCGATATTGTCCTTTTGGAAATATGGCCATTTGACAGTATTGGTTCTTCCTATGTAAGAACAAGCGATGTCTTTTTACATTTTCTGATATCCTCGAATTCAGTGTATGATAAGCCCACTCTTGGCTGGGGATTTAGCTCAGTGGTTCCAGCATCTGCCTGACAAGCTGAAGGTATTGAGTTTGATTCTTGATACCACATATCACAGTGCTGGGTGTGGTGTCTCACGCCTGTAATGCCAGCACCCAGGAAGCAGAGGCAGGAGGATTTCTGTGAGTCTGAGATTAGCATTGACTACATAGTGAGCTTAAAGCCAGGCCAAACTACAAAGCGAGACCCTGTCTCAAAAAAGAAAAGCCTACTCTTGCTATAGCTCACACTCTCTCGAGATAACTTCAGTCCATTCACAGAGCTCTCTGATTTAATCTCCTCTTTTTAATCTCTTCCATACTCTTGCATTGTGAATTAAGTGTCTAGCAGACAACCTTTGGGGGCATAATGAAACCTAGCAACTTTATTCAAAGTTGAATGTTAGTACAAATAATTTTTTAAATTTTTATTTATTTTTTAAACTTTTTGAGACAGGGTCTCACTTGATAGTTCAAGCTGACCCTGAACTCACTGTGTAGCCCAGGCCAGCCACAAACTCACAGCAGTCCTCCTCCCTCTGCCTCCTGAGTGCTGGGATTATAGACATGAACCACCATGCCCAACATTTTTCTTTAAATGTCAGAAATTATTAGAAGTAAAGAACTATCACATGACTCTTTTGGCAGCATTTATACAGTATCAATATTTATTTTGTTGTGGCCTTTGAATCTTAGGAGAAGCCTCAGTATGACATCCTGTAAGGAGTATGATTTTCTTCATGTTCCTACATAATATACTGCAGTTAACATAGGCACATGCCTTCTTTTACAGCCCTAGCTTTTGCCGACCCTCTTCTCATACCTGCTAGGATATAGCCATACTGAATATATGCTGTAGATTCCCCAATTCTGCATGTTGTTTGTTCCTTTGTCTTTTACGCATGCTAACTCGGCCCGGGCTGTCTTTTTCTGTCCTCTCTGTAAACATTCATCCTCTTCTCACCCCTGCCTCCTGCAGCAAATGCTTGATCTTCAAGTATGAGCCAAATACCACTTCTTTGTGGGATTGCTTAAATACTCTTCCTTCAATGAGCCGTGGCACTCTTTATGCACTTCCAAAGTCATGTTTTCCTTACACACCCAAACTGACCTCTTAGGAGAGAAGAAGAATGCTTCCTTGAGAGCAGTGATTGATTTCCCTGCCAGAGACTGAACAGTTTTCACATATGTTAGGTCATGGTAAGCACATAGTAAATGCTTATTGAATGACAGTAACAGTGATACCTACCACACGTCAGTCTGTTGTGGTTAGCATGCCATCATGTGGAATGAGCTACCTGGGATGGATTCCTTCTCACAACAGTTCTTCAGTATGTCAGCTAGTCTAACGAGAGGTGGTGGATCACTCTAGAAAGAGAAAAAAAACCTACCTAATAGATCATTGAACAGAAGTAGGATGGCTTTTCTTCTGGGCAGGTTTCTATAAGAGATTGCTCAGTTTTTCACAGGATGAAATACTTCGGTTGAATAATTCTCTTAAGACACAAAGTTACTACTTGTCCTGCAATTTGGAGTAGGTATCTTGTAAGAACGTCCTGGGGTAACTGGGTTAATGAAAGAAAGCTTCACTGTTAGCTTAACTAATGGAAATAGTTTTTATATATGATTTGCCTAAAAGAGAAGACGCCTACCCATTTTCTTGAATTGCACCTGTCAGTTCACTTAGATTAACGATCCGTGCTGGGTCACAGTCCTGTCTTCTACAGAACTAGTTTTCCTGAATTGGCCTTGGAAGCGATGCTGTCAGATTATGTGAGTGGATATTTTATGGTTTCATGAAGCTTACCTCTATATCATCTATTAGAAAGATACAGTGTCTTAAGGGCATTATTTTATTACACAATTATATAATTTTCTTTTGTAAATCTTCCAGGAAGAAATATTTTTCTGATGTGTTTTGTTTTAGAAACATCTGCTCTCCCTGAGCAATTTTAGCTTGCTTTTCCCTTTGGGCAATGTGAGCTGTATAACTGATTAGGCTTACTTTTAAATTTTAAGTTATTTATTAATATATGATTATGACACATGACTGCTGTCGTGGTGGGGAATAAGTACATATACATGACAGAGCTTAATTCTTTTTTACATCTACTTCTCTTCTATCCCTTACTCACTTCCTCTTTTTCTTGGTCCCCTTCCCATTTACAGGAGATCTATCACTCTCTTACATTTTTTTTTGCTGTTTATTTGTACTTTGGATTTCTTATATGAGAGCTAGACTTACCATTTTTACGTAAGGTCATGAAAATCTGTGACCTGTCTTTTGCAATTATGTGAAACATTGTGATGTACTTAGATGATCATTCTCAACCCTTTATTTTTCCTTCTCCTTTTTCCTCTTTGCTTCTCCCTTTCCTTTCCTTTCATATTTTCTTCATTGTATTATTTGTGCCTTTAAAAAAAGGTACCTTGGATTATTTTTGAAGATATATATATATGTTTATATATATTCACACTATATATATACAATCAGTATAAATTCATAAAAGAAGTCTACACTGAAAAAAAGTTGGTCCGATACATAAAGTATGTTATAAAAACAGATTACATCAAGATAACATGTTTCCTGTTAGTGTATTTTACTTCAAGACAGTTAATATGATTTTATTAGATTCTTATTTCCTTTGAAACCCAGTTCAGTAATTATATTAAAGCCTAGTTACACATGGATGTGGTTAATATTTTAAGTCTGAGTAATCTATCTCTTATTCAATTAAAGTACTTGTGACACTGTAGTTCAATGCACGGGGCTAAAAGTAAAATTAAATGAACTTTTTCCATGTGAAATTGAACTCCCTAAAATATGAAGGAAAATATGAAGTTGTCTTATTTTTCTGTGAGTAATGAGGACCTACTGAAAAATCTATATCAATATTGGATTTCTTTTGTAAAATGCAAATGACACTAAAACCTATGATAAGTCAGAGAGCAGAGTGACTAAAGACAAACTCTGGAGCTAGACAGTGCGATTTACTGGTTAGCTATAAGATACAGAGAAAATGAATTAGCCTTGTTGCCTTTTAGTTACCTTCTCTGTAATCTAAGGAATAACAACAGCATATAACTTTTGACTTTAAATTCTGGCACGCAGTAAGCACAAAGTGAGTCTTTTTAAAAATGTTTTTAACCTATAACATCATATTTTATAATTGTGTGTCTATTTTAATTTTTAGGTCTCTTGCAGCAGAATGGGGTAAATATGGGATGAGATTCAATATAATTCAACCTGGGCCTATAAAAACCAAAGTAAGTTTTAGTTGCTTATAACGCTGTGAATCATTAGAAGCAGTGATGGATATGTTCTGACTGTGTGATGGACTTTTCAGGGATGTCTGGGCCTGAAGTTTGCATATAGGGAAGGCATTTCCTATTGTTCCATGTAAGAAGTAGTGACTTAGCCCGGGTTGTGACTGCTGTGAGACTTCACAACAAGAACTATTTTAATAACCTAATCTCTTAGGTAGGATCTTTTATGTCATCAGTTTTGGCAATTTTTTCTGATTTGCTTCTGTCGCTGTAAATCTGTTACTGTCCTGTCGTTCTTAATTTTCATGACATTTTAAGATCCTTAATACTTTGACTGACATCCTTTTTTCTCAAATCATGGAAATGTAACTATATTTTTAGTTTAAGAGTTGCTCTAGAAATTGCCGTGAGGTGTGGCCTTGGTGTTAGTAACAGTTTCTATGACTCACACCTGTGCCTTTTCATGCTCACTTATGCATGGCATCTAACTCCTACGTCTGTCTGATTAAATGTCCTTCCGAAGGCAGGGCTTTCACCTGTCATTAGCAATCCTTGCTGATACTCACTGCAGCTCATAATTATAACTAATGTTAACAGATGTTGCATAGTGTCTGTCTCCCATGAATCTGAAATAACTACTCTCATACTTCTTTTTGTTTTCAAGTTCAGCAAGAATTTTTTTTTTTTTTTTTTGTACCGGGGACTGAATTCAGGATCTTGTACTTACCGGCAGGTGCAGTGCCACTGAGCTAAATCACTAAGCAAGAATTTATAATTCCAACTGAAATATAGCTTTGAAAATGCAATCAAAATGCATAAACACCTTGATTGGACAATAACAGTATGGAACATGTAGCACTAGATGTTAAACATTAATGTGAAAATCACCATATTAGTTTTATTTAGAAATTTAATGGGTAGAAAATCGAGAGAAAAATCACCTTGTTTGAAGATCTTATTTTCTCAACATTTGAATAATAAAGAGTCTAACACATTGGTGAAAGAATACTTCAAACACATATATTAAAACATATGGGTGGCCTAGTGCTAAGCATTATCAGAAAAGAACTCTGTATTCCCCAAAACATCTTTCTTGGACCTCAATATCTGGAAACAGTCACTCACATTTTATGTATTTATTTGGTACTCACGTTATGCAAGAGTACTGAGAAAGATACAAAGACATTTGTGACAAAGTACTTGCTGTCAAGGAACTTGAAGTCCTAGGAATAGAGATAAGGGTCCTACACAAATAATAGGTATATAGTTTTGATGAGATTAAAAGAAAGCTGGGGTTTGGGAACCCTGAAGTGAACAAGAAAGAGAGAAGCAGGATTGGAAGCAAAGCTAGCCTTTGTCTCAGCTGCCTCGTACTTGGACAGGACAATTAGAAGACTCTCCTGGAGCCTCAAGGGTCTGCTGAATCTCATATCTGTAGCACTGAGGAGGGCATCACCTAGATGTCGAGGCTGTAGTACAGAAAGGCTCAGTCATTTTTGTTAATCAGCTAACATCTGTATCTCCTCCTGGTCTGCTCCTACATCACTAACATAAGCAAAAATGGTTTATCTCATTTAGCTGTTATTTTTGTTTCCCTAATACCACATAAAACAATGCAGTGGGAGGTTCACACCCACCAGCAATCAGTACCACATACCACAATACTGGGCATGGTGGCTCATGCCTATAATCCGAGCACTCAGGAGGCAGAGGCAGGAGGATTGTTGAGTTTCAGGCTGAGTTTAGGACCAGCCTGAACTACAGTGAGACCCTGTCTCAAGAAAACTGAAAAAAAGACAAAAAAAGAAAAGAAAGAAAAAAGAAAACAGCACTGAAATGTAAAGCACATAAATGAAATACAAGCTTTCCTGACCAATGAGAAGAAAAGAGACTTCCTCCTAAATATTTCCTAGGGTCACTTTTCTGTATTTAATAAATGAAATAACCATAGTACCACTATCTCCACTTCATTATGGTAGTATATGTTTGAGAATAATTTTGAATATATTTTCTCACTTGATCCTTACAACAACTGTGTGAGTTACCTAAGGTAGCTGTTTTGATTTTCTAAAGAGGAAAGTAAAACATTACATTCTCCAGGGTTTTTTTTGAAGGTCAAATTTGGGTAAAAATGACCAGTTTGAGCATAAAGGGAATGTGAAAGCATTTCATAAAATTCTGTTACTTATAGGGCTAATGTATAAACACAGTAATATATAGTAGCATTTCATTTTATGTAGATTTGTTTCTAAAGTAGGAAAAGGGTTGTGTCTAACTACACACATACATACAGCCTAATTGTTTTCCTAATTTCTAAGGGTGCCTTCAGCCGCATGGACCCTACTGGAACATTTGAGAAAGATATGATCGACAGAATTCCCTGTGGTCGGCTTGGGACTGCGGAAGAACTCGCTAATCTTGCTATTTTCCTATGTAGTGACTATGCTTCTTGGATTAGTGGTGCAGTAAGTATTGCTTTGTTTCTCAGCTTTTTGGAGGGATCAGTGGGGAGACTTAACTTGAAATGTAAATAAATATAAATGTAAATAAATATAAATGTAAATACAATTTAGAGTATTTCCATAGCTGTAAATAATATAGAAATGTTTTATACATATATTTTTCTATCTAAAAGTTTATTTCTTGATAAATTAATTTGATTAATTGTAAGTTACCCTGGTAGATGTACATGGCTTTAAAATGATTGTCTCATTCCTTGAGGAATGGCTGCTGTCTGAAAATTAACCAGTAGTTCATGCTGGTGAAGCTGTAGGGAGGAAGGAACCCTTCTCCACTGTTAGAGAGAATGTAAACTGGTGCAACCACTGTGGAGATTCCTCAGAAAACTAGGATTCGAGGTCCCATTTGACCCTGCTATTCCCCTGCTAGGCATATCCATGAAGGAATTGAAAGATTCATATCACAGTGACATATGTGCTTCTATGTTCATAGCAGCTCAGTTTGTGATAGCTAAATCTTGGAAACAACCCAAATGCCTATCAACTGGAGACTGGGTAAAGAAGATGTGGTTCTTTTATAGGATGGAGTATTACTCTGCCATAAAGAATGACAAGTTTGAGTCATTTATACTTAAAGGGTTGTACCTTAAAGACATACTTATAAGTGAAATAAATAAGTCACAGATGTGGAAGTACCATACCTTTCCTTTGGTATGAGAAACTGAAGATATAAATGAGTTCTAGAGTATCTGACAGATACTGTGAAATAGAAAATATTCAAATGGTAAAGGGGGGGTAGGGCTATAAAGTGTGGGAGGAAAATACAATGTTAAAAAAAATGCAAGCTAAGCTTACATATATAGGGGGCTGGCAGTGGGCAGGGATGTGGGAAAAATGAGAATTAAGTTGTGTCTTAGGCTGGTACAAATTTTCAGTGTTGATTGTGATCACAGTGTGTATATAAAATGTACCAATAAAATCAATTATTAAAAAAAAGCTTGAGTAGAATTTTGAAATTGTAGAGATGTTGAAAAGACGATTCTAAATCAACTAATCAATTTAGGTTTAATCATACGTATTATCCTTTCGCACTTGGGCTTTGAAAGTGCCGAGGAGACATTTCATCCAATTAGAATGTAAAAATGGAGAAGAGTGGAGAAAGTTTTAAATGAAGTTAGTTTCAGAGGTTTTAATATTTTGTTTCAGGTCATTAGATTTGATGGTGGAGAAGAAGCATTAATTTCAGGTGAATTCAACAGCCTCCGTAAGGTAATGCTTTTTTGTGTATCTAATACAATAGGAGCAGCTGGACTACTGAGCTTTAGAAGCATAGGAGAAGCTCATTAAACTGACATTTTTCTCTCCTGTCAGGTCACCAAGGAAGAGTGGGACACAATAGAAGGACTCATCCGAAAGACAAAAGGCTCCTAAAGTCACTCTGGCCCTTGTCCATGAGGCCAAGGCACAGTAGGAATTAGGGCCTGGAAATGATACAAAGTGACTGTGATCTTTTGAGTATTTTCAATTCTAATAAAGATTTTTTAATTACCAGACATTTGCTGACTGCATACTATGTGCCATCTGTAACATGGAGGGATCACCTCCATGAGATGGTAGAGTCTTTGTAGAGGTAAGGAGTGCTTTTTTTTGGTGTGGGGGGGAAGGGGTACCAAGGATCAAACCCCACACCTTGCACTTGCCAAGCAGGGACAGTGCCATTGAGTTGCATCCCCTGCCCAAGAAGTGCTTTGAAGTGAGGAGCACGAAACAGGTTATTTGTAATTTGGAAAATCAGGAGAAACCTAAAGGGGAAGTTGTGTTTCAGTTATACATTACACTGTGGGTATTGTATGGTGCCAAAATAATGAAATTAAAAGGTCTCCTGTAAATTTAAAGGACTCTATCTTTCCAGTATATTTCTTTTTATTTAAACTTGTGAATTATCTTCTCTAGATAGCTTCTAATAAATCTTACATTTTTATGAGAACTTATTTTGTAGCCAGTACCTAATAACCTATAGCTCTTCTCTCTTGAAACTTCAGTATCTACCAGGACAGACCTATAAGTAATTACATATGCTACATTGTGATAAACATTCTTCTGTTCTTCATACTAAGATGGGAAGGAAGGAGTAGTTCATTTTGTCGTCAAGTTTAGAGAAAATTGCATTATGATGTAGCATTTCATCTCAGCTTTACAAGAATAGATTTCTCTGGGCAGAGAAGATGAACAAAGCTCGTAAAATATTTTATGTATAATTTAAATTTCATA
>PVIR01001410.1:77777-124137 GCA_004026965.1 Petromus typicus | reverse complement strand
CCTGAGCTCAGCCTCCAACTCACATCACAATCCTCCTGCCTCTGCCTCCCGAGTGCTGGGATTACAGGCGTGAGCCACCACGCCCGGCACTGTGGTATGTGGTACTGGTTGCTGCTGGGTGTGGGTCTCCACACCCAGTATTGTTATGTGGTTACCGGGGAATCGAACCCGGGTCCTTGCGCTTGCGAGACAGGCGCCGAAACCACTGAGCTAACTCCCCGGCCCATGCTTAAAATTTCTATATAGTCCACTAGCATAGATATATGAAACTATTCTCCTAAAATAATTCATGGAAAAAGGAATTTTTGTGTTTGATATTAAATGGGCTCATCTTAAGGTACAAACCCAAAATCGATTGCTAAAATAACTTGTAATATAATATGCATCACATTTAAGTGTAATGAGGTAAGCAGCAAACTACATTTCTGTGCTTATCCACTAACATGAATCTAGAAATAAGTAGAAGAGTTATAGTTTTATTTCAAAGCACAAACTCCTTTCTGTTAAACTACTGACAATATTAGTGCTAGACAGCTGTTAGTATATAAAAAAGTAAATAAAAAATTATTATAAAATATGGGGATAAATTTTGAAAACCATAAAATATTACCATAAAGAAACCATTAATAATTGTTATTGGAGAATACGAAAAAGAAACACAGGAAAATAAATGCTGGGCCCAGAAGTAATCACAGGCACTTAAAAAATACTAGTTCAGATGATGATTATCAAAAGTAAAAGTCATACACACACATGTATGTATATGTTTGCGTGTGCACAAACAATGTACCTTACATAAGGAAAGTACACTGATACCTACAACTTGCTTTTAAATGAACCACCAAAAAATCAAACAGTATGAAGGAAAGATAAAGAAAAATATAATCAAGTCAGAATAAAATTTAAGGACAGAATCAAGGTGGTAACTACATAAGAGTCCAGTGTAAAACTTTAAATTTTTTGATGATTAATTGAAAAATTTCATAATAAAATGGCAGAAAACCACCTTTCCTAGTAAACATGTCAGGTTCTATAAGCAATGAAAAAATCACTCAATATATATTTACTTCATTCTTGTTACTGACTTATACCATATCTTTATAATATGTTACTCGATGACTACAAATTATGTCCCTAAAATTTCAAGAGTCTATGTATACAAAATTCTACTAAGAATAAACAAAATTTTTTAAAATCAAAGCAGACAGTCTCCTAGAACTGGTATAACTCTAAAAGCAGATCACTTTTTCACTTTTTCCTAGAAGGTAAATGTTCTAAAAATTACATAAATAGGAATTGAAAGATTTGAGCATTAAATAGATTATTATGGAGAAGGTCAAACTAGACACTTCTAAAGAAGTTTCTTGAATTGTGAAGAAAAATAAAATTCAAAGACACAAAACAAATCTAAAAATGCCTAATAAAAATTCTTAAATACTGCTAGGAGAAAAATAAGTTTGTTTTGTCATAAGTTAAAATAAACTTTGTCTTTTATTAAGCTATATGAAAAATGTAAATACATCCAGGAGTCAAAAGTACAAGAAAGTCTAAAAGCTTTCTCCCATGAAAATCTGCCTTTATTCTTAGAATCAAGTGTTTAAACTGCTTATCTAAACTGGCATAGAAAAATCAAGATAGATATAACATATTGATAGCATTTCAACTTTCAAATAGAAATAAAAATAAGTATTTACATACCGAATATTGTTTTTTAGAATTTTCAAGCAACTGAAGCATTTAAAGGTTGTGTGAGTCTTCTTTTCTTCCTGGACATCTCCTTCATGTTTTCCATAATAAAAGTCATTAACTAACATGATCAATTTTCCTTTCTCTGAATCAATAGACTTATTTGCTGTGTCTGAAAATTCTGTTTTAGCCAGTCCCAAAAAATTATTTATCATGTCTGGACAACAATACTGAAAGAGAAAAAAAATAGAAGCCTTATTTACCTTTTTAAAAAGCCAAAAAAAAAAAAAAAAAAAGGAAAAAAGATTGTGTGTTTACAACTAAGGCCAGGCCATGTAAAACATTATTTGGTAATATATTTGAAAAATAATCACCAAAAATTTGTGGTGCATCATCAACACAGTCTAAAAGTTTCAAACAATAAACACTTACTATTTTAATAAAAAATGTTTTTCAAAAAATGAAAAAATGTTAAAACCAGGACTTGGCTGTAGACTTAGTATTTTCCCTTGCTATTTACCTTTTTAATTGTATTTATAATTTGTTGCTCCAGTCAAAAATCACTCATTTTATATCTTTGTCAAGAGCATAACAAAGAAATATATTATATATGCCCTGATGCTATTTTTAATTATCAAGTGATATACAAAATGTCATCAAGTTTGATTGGAACTGTAAAAGGAACACAGCTAACATGCCATTTCCCAGTCTCAAAATGTTAGAAATACATGGAACAAAAAAGAAATGCATTTGTTCTATCCTGATATCCAAAATGCTTAAATATTTAAATAAAAAGTTTACTTCCTCAGGAGTAAAATGAGTGTCTCAGACTTTTTCCAATATGGAATATTTTCACATTTAAGCATTTTTTGTCAACAACATGTAACTAATTCATTCAGTGTATATAATTTTCAACTACAAGACTTCCTAGAACAGTGTTTATTATAAGAAGTCAAATCCAGGAACACCTACTGAAAACCCTGGATGCACTAAAATAATAATTCCACCTGTATTTCCAGCACTCCAGGGGGCAAGACAGGAAGACTGCTTTGAGTCTGAGGCCAGCTTGTGCTACAAGACCCTATCTCTAAAACCAAAATATAAACAGATAGATAAACAAAATGATAACTGGTAAGCCCTACTTCAGACCAACTAAACTACAGTGTCGAGAGGTAAGGACTGGAAAGCTGTATTTTTAAGCAAAACCAAAGAAATTATTTTATAAATTAAATATTACTTGTTAAATTAGCAGCAATATAAGAAAAGTTTGAAAATCTAAATACCAACTTCCATTTTTAAGAAAAAACATTTTGGGGCCAGGAATTTAGCCCAATGTTTCCGACAACTGCCTTGCAAGTGCAAAGTCCTGGGGTTGATCCCTGGTAACCACAGACTCTTGTTCACCAGCAATCAGTACAACATACCACAGTGCCAGGTGTGGTGGCTCACATCTGTAATCCCAGCACTTGAGAGGCAGAGGCAGGAGGATTGCTGAGTGTGTGGCTGAGTTCAGGAACAGCCTGAACTACAAAGTGAAACCCTGTCTTCAAAAAGCTAAAAAATATTTTCTGCCTCATGTCTAAAGTTATATCACTGGTTAAACATTTTGTATTACAAAGGGAAATCTTTAACTGAAGATAGACTTACAACATTTCCTTTGAGGTGGCATCATATTTAGTGTCACTTGTCAATTTTTAAATTTAGAGTTTTTGGCATTTTTTTTCTAAAGTAGATAAAGGAAAATACTGAATAAAGTGGACCAGCAAAGTGACACAGACAGAGCTGGGTGTGGTGGTACATGCCTATAATCTGAGCACTTGGGAGGCTGAGCCAGGAGAATTGCCCTGAGTTTGTGGCCATGTTGGGTTATATACTGAGTTGAGTTCAAGGCCAGCCTAAACTAGAAAGACGGACTCTTATCTCAAAAATAATTTATATAATTTACCTCACATGTAACAACATGCGAAATTAGGACAAATACATTTGTTCTCTAATGTAGTGTGATCCTCTGTAGTTCTCTACTTGGAATAAATTAGTTGAAATGGAAGCACAATGAAAAAAGATTGGTGGGGGTTGCAGGATGGGTAGGGGAAGGGGAAAAATGAGAATCAAGTCGTGTCATGTTCTGGTACAAACTCTCAATGTTAAATGCGATGATGATGTGTATTTATAATGTACCAATAAAGATTTGAATTAAAAAATAAAGGTTTTTTAAAGATTCATGTTTCTAGATTCTTTTTAAATACATATAATATTTAAGTGCTAGCTGGGTGCAAGTGTACAAACTTGTAATCTCAGCAGTCAGAAGGCTGGGGCAAGAGGATCACCACAAGTCTGAGAGCAGCCTGGTCTACATAATGAGCTGAAGAAAAGCCTGAACTACCTAGTGAGACCCTGTCTCAAAAATCAACAAACAAAAAAAATTTAAGGGCTGAAATTTAGGAAACACAGACTACTCCTAAGTACCTTCTACAAAACCAAATGTATGCCTTACTAGTAATGATGTATAGGAGTGGCATCATTTTGATGGACAAATCTCTCCCCTTATTTGCAGTCTTTCTGTGGGGAAAATCTCAAGCAACAGAGGAATGAAATTATAATGCACAAAAATCATATAATACAGAATAATCTTCTTAATTAGAAATTTGGGTAATCTATTTATTTACTTATGGAAATACTGGGAATTGAATCCAGGGCCTCAGGAATGCTAACTAAGCACTTAACTGCTGAGCTACATCTGCAGCACAAAATGTGGATAATCTTACGTCCCAAACATTTTGCTGAAACAGAGCTTTCAACAAAACTTATTCTGAGTTATATTTGGCATTTGATTCTTTTCTGAAATCTACAAAATAATCTAAATATTCTATAGAAGAGTATACTGCAAGGTTTATATTCTCCAGATGTCTAATTTGCTATCTAAAAAGTTAAAAGTTATTCTAACATATTCATGAAATGTGAATCAAATAACAGATGATCACTCGCTATTCTCTTTCTCTTTGCAAAAAAGATCTGATTTTTAAAAATACAAAGTTTATACACAATGTTTTAGATCCCAATGAAATAACTTAATAAAAATTACTGAGAACCAAAAATGACAGCGAGGTATAGTGGTAAAGGAGGAAGGTGCATCTAGTCATTTAAAGACTAGCAAAATATATTAGAGAACATACCCAACAGCCAAAAAAGGAACTTAGGAAATGAGAAATAAACTTAGGTTCAGGTTTTCTAAAGGGCAGTAAGCTGTGCAGTGAATGAGTAAGTTATGATCCAAAAATGAATTGATTATCTTTTATTCAGCCCCAGAACTTTTTTTTTCTATGCCTTCACTACAACTCTTTATTTTTCCCTTATTTTCATGGGTTAGCCATTCTGCAAATATTCAAGACTTCTGAGGCTATATATCAGCGATGGAGAACCTTTCAGAAGTTTCAATAACAAACAGCCCACTATAGCATGCATGCCATAATTTAGCCACCACTGCCATATACTATAGTCTGACAAGTATCTACACACTTCTCATCTTTATGCCTCTAGTACAGAGACCAAGTTCTATTGCTTTCTTTGTAATGAAATTTAGGATTTTAGAGCAAAGAACGTAGGAATTCTATTTTATTCATTCATTTATTTTTGAGAGGGGGGGGTTTCACTATGTTGCCCAGGCAGTCCACACACTCAGTCTCTGAAGTGGCTGGGATTATAGGCACATGCCACCAAATAAGGCTAAAGGATGCTATTCTATAATAAATATTAAATAGTCTTCATATGAACATCCTATATAAGTCAACATTTTCTGTTTTTCAGACTGGAAATCATCCAAAATTCAACCATCCAAATTCCACAGATTTGATTCTCACTAAAACTAAGAGCCTGATTAAATCCATAGACACTATAATATGGATATAGTATTATACAAAGCAGCCAAGATCAAGGGAAAAGCAGAGTCAGAAATAAATCAGAGAAGGGGACCAAATAGTAACAGATCTTAAGACAACCAGTAAGCGGACTAAAGTAAAGCTCAATATTAGAGCACTTGCCTAGCAAGCACACGGCCCTGGCTTTAATCCCAAGCACTGCCAAAAATAATAGTGTTAGTAAAAATATATATCCTGAAGAAAAGAAACATATTCTGAATTGTAAAGCTAAATTCTTTGTTAAAGCAGATCCAAAGGTGGGCAAGAGAGACAGCAGCAGAGTTACCCCAGAACTGATTTGATATAGAAAAACTGAAAAGGTTGTGAATGATACATAAAGAATCAGACACATCAACACTGGAAGCTTTCTGCTTAGTAAAGGTTGTCAGATTAGCCTGGTAACCTATGCCTCTTCCCAACAGAAAACCTGTACAGAACAGCTGGTCTTGCCATTTAAACAAAAACTTTAAGATAAAAGGGTAAATAACAGGAAAATGTAAAATCTAAGAAAAATACTAGAAACACATAGCCACTGAGCAGATGCAAATAAAAACAGCCAAATTTTTGTCACAAAATGTAATGAAGTTATTTCTACTTGGAAAACCAAAAAAGCTAGAGGAGATGGTGATATAAGAGAACAGTATCAAAGGAAAAAGAAAAAACCACAGAGGTAAAAAAAGTTAAAGATGAATACAATGCTAGACTTTGCAAAATAAAACATAGACTAATAATGAGAAAAGCAGCCAGCATGGTGGCACATGCCTATAATCCTAACAGTTGGGAGGCTGAGGATTACCATGAATTCAAGGCCAACCTTGGCTACATAGTGAGTTCAAGGCTAGCCTGGATTTGACAGTGAGACTCTGTCTCAAATAAATAATTAAATAAATATATACATACATACACACAAAAATAATAATGAGAAAAGTAATTTTTTTTAAAAAAAAGAATTAGAAAATGACAGATGTCAAGCAAAAATGAATTCATATTGGGAATGCAAATGCATGGGATAAATGTTTTAAAAAACAATTCAAAGAACTGCTGCAATAGAGGAAGACATAAATAGGTAGCTTGAAAGAAGATCTTGTATGACAGGGAAGAGTGACATAAAATTCCCAACATTAAGTTAATGCATTATAAAATTATTAGACTTCCAAAATGAAAAATCCTAGGCTCAGGGATGTGGTTCAGTGGTTCCGGTGCCTACCTGGCAAGTGCAAGGTCCTAAGTTTGATCCCCAGGACCACAGAAAGACAAAAATGAAGAATCCTCTGAAGAAAAAAGATCTAATCACTTAAGAAAGGCAAAATAATTCAGGCTTGTCCCAAACCTTTCAACAACATTTAAATACCAACACAATTCTCAAAGCGGAATCCTACTTATTTTATATCTGGCCAAAACACCTTTCAAGAATGGATTATAGGGGGCCGAGGATTTAGCTCAGTGCTTCCGGCACCTGTCTTGCAAGCACAAGGACCCAGGTTTGATCCCCAGTCAACCACATACAATACTGGGTGTGGAGACTCACACCCAGCAGCAATCAGTACCACATACCACAGTGCCGGGCGTGGGGGCTCACACCTGGAATCCCAGCACTCGGAGGCACAGGCAGGAGGATTGCTGTGATGTGAGTTGGAGGCTGAGCTCAGGGCCAGCCTCAACTACAAAGCGAGACCCTGTCTCAAAAAAAAAAATAAGAATGGATTATATACAGTCAAACTGTTCTGAAAAAAAAAGAACTTAATAGTGATCTTCCAAGATGCTTTAGGAGGAAATTACTGAAGGATAAACCAGCCAAAAAAGAGAAAACTGAAGAAACTGGGGCAAAAAGATTGGTGATGAAGAAATTAATGTGGAGGTAGGGTTAAGAAAACCAAATGTACATACTTGGCAATGGAAAAATGATACAACCACAAATACATATTGGGAGGGGTAAGGAAAGAATGAATATAAATTTGGCAAAGTTTATTCATAATCTCACATATGATAAAAGTGAATAAAAAATCATTTAGGGTCATCAAAATAATTAAGCATTTTAACAGCAAGTTACAGTAAAATGTGATTGCATATCCAATGTGAATTCATTTGATTTTCTTTGCCTGACATATGTCATTTTTTTTCTATTCCTTTTTAATTTTCTAAAAAAAGTATCTGCTTTTCTCATTATTAGCCCCTGTACCCAGGCTAAAAGTAGGTACTAGAGAAATCAAGAACAGGTGAGTAGAAAATAGAAAGTTTATAGCTACTTAATAAAACAGAAGAACAGAATAGCCAAAGGGATAAAAGATACTAGAATTATACTATATTAGAATTATACAGATAACCAAAACAAAATTATACCTTTGCTAAAATTCAAGCCACATATGAAGTAACCACACAGTAAAGAAGCTTTAAAAAAAAAAAGTATTAACAAAAAAATTGTGATGAAGCATAAGCAAATAAATCTATCCTATCAATAAATATAAATTCAACTACTAAGAAAACATTTTCATATATGATCACAAAGGAAAAAAACTGGAAGCAAAAGGCATACCTTAAGAAAGTGATTCAGAAGACTTGAAGAAAACAAGTACTGTGAACCTAACATCAAAGTAGAATTTGAAGTAAAACCCACTAGCCATTGGGGCAAAAAGGATACTTTATTAAAATACTAAAGGATTCCTTGATAATATATAGTTTCAAAACGTAGATTTTTCTATATAACAAATGATAGCAACAACCTGGAAACAAAACTAGTGCTTGGTACCCTAGCACTGAGCTATACCACCAAACTGATACTTGTAAGCTTTTTAAAAATTAAATTTTTAAAGAATTTTACCTTCATGTGATTTTTCAGAGGATCCAAAAGATTGAAATGAATATTGCACTTTGGACAAGCTCTTGGAAAAGGTGTTCCATTTTTAGACTGATCAGATGAGGTATTTGCACCTAAAATAAATTTGTGGTTCAAAACTCATCACATTTTAACCTTAAATAGCCACTAATAATAAATCTTAAATTTTCAACAACTCCCATAATATTTGTACAAATGCTAGCTCCTTCTTTTTTATACACTAGACTTCACATTTACCTTTGGATGGCATAATCTGGGAAGATGTCTCAGAAAGAGATTTAACTGAAGAGAACACAGCAGAGGAATCTGTTCCAGAAACACTTTCACTGCGCTTAGGCTTTTTTGGATTAACACTGTTTACTTCAGAAGCTGAAGGACGTTTTGATAAAAATGAACTTTCCTTCACACCTAGAATGATTTACACAATGGAGAAAAATAATAATTTAGAATATTAATTACAACTAAATTAAAATGCCTTGGAGCTAAATTACAGATTAAAAAATTGAATTATCCTATTACACATATAATAGAAATAGAATATCCCAAGTTCAAGTTGGGTAAAGAAATAGCATACACTGGGGCCAGGGATTTAGCTCAGTGTTTCGGCACCTGTCTTGCAAGCACAAGGGCCCAGGTTTGATCCCCAGTACCACATACCGTACTGGGTGTGGAGACTCACACCCAGCAGCAATCAGTACCACATACCACAGTGCTGGGTGTGGTAGCTCATGCCTGTAATCCCAGCACTCGGAAGGCAGAAGCAGGAGGATTGCTGTGATGTGAGTTTAAGGCTGAGCTCAGGGCCAGCCTGAACTACAAAGCGAGACCCTGTCTCAAAAAAAAAAAAAAAAAAAAAAAATAGCATAGATATTTGTCATATACTACATATTTTCAAATAATTTGCAAAACATTTGATACACAAGAAAGTTCCAAATATGGTTTCAAAATAAGCAAATATATAAAATTATTATATAAAAGAAGCCAGACCAATATTGTATGAAAGGTAAAAAGAAAAAAAAGGTAGAAAATACTGTGAACCACTTTAGAGATGGTAAAAAAACAAAATGACAAATAATTTCTATTTGTCCCAAAACTTTAGAGAGCCTTAAGAAGCTTTTCTTTTTTTAATAAATTTAAATAAGTTGTGAATTTGCTATTTTTTTTTTTACCTAACAAATGGAAAGTGGATTTAGGTGATGTCATCCATTTACTGCTATGCACAAGTGATAACATACTCATTCATATGAAAGGGTACATAATACAAGGAGCTAGCATAGGATCTTTATACTATGTCCCCAGAGTTTAATGGGTTCATTTTAAGGAATAAATGATTCTAAGGAATAAATGTCTGACAAAGAAACTATTTTTCATTTTATTAGACTCCTGCACAAAATTGTGTTTGTATAGGGATTTCATTCCTAAAAATGTTTTTCCATTTGAAAACCACTAACTTAAAGGATTTTAGCTTTATTCAGAGCATTAGCAAAAGAAATGGGGCTATTTAGGCCATAAAGCAAACCAGGCAGATTCCTTTTTTAATATAACACACAATGTATCTTATAAAAAAGACTGTAAAACTACACATCACATTTAATAACCCCAACTATACACTAAAAGAAATGGTAATATATTAAAAATATTCCAGGCTTTTAAGTCAGACATAAGAAGTTCAAGTCCAAACATGTCACTCTGTAGCTACATATTCTTAGCTTATTTCTCTGAGTCTTAGTTTCCTCTTTTGGCAAGTTGTATTCTCTTATTTCACAAAGCTGTTTTAAGGATAAACAAGATAATGTATTTAAAGCATCTCAACAAAACACTTGACAGTTAGAAAGTATTCAGTAATAACTGACAGCTATTATCATTTCTAACAAGTACTTTACATCTTAATTTACAGGGAAAAAATTATTTCAGTATATTCGCCTATAAGTGTCTTAATAAAGGCAAATATGTCAAGATTATACTAGTCAGCTGATTATACTGGTCAGCTTCTGTTTCATTCTTTAACAATGTAAGAATTATTTTCCCCCTGTCTTCAAAGCACTTGATTACATGCAGCTATATTAGAGGTATATAAGAAAAATTCTGTGTAATTACATTAGCATTTAGGTTACCTGAAAAACCTAAGTTCTAAGATTTTGAATTAAGCAACTGATTATGTAACATGTAAGATGGCAGAAACAGATTGTTTCAATAAAGACCATAACAAAAGAAATCTCAACATTAAATAATCACTATGCATTTGTTTTAAATTATGACTCTTCAATTATACATATTTGTTTTGTTAGGCTTGGGCCTAACAAAAAAAGAGTTTTATAAAAAAGAGTTTTATAAAAAAGAGTTAAAATAAATAGAATATTTATATTATTATTATAATTATTATTATAATAATATTAAAATATTAAATATTAAAATATTTTAAATATTAAATATTATTATATTTTATTATTATATTATTATTATTTATATTATATATTCTATTCTTTTTTATAAAAAAGAGTTTTATCTCTACTAGTTAAAATCCAATTCTCATTCAAGATCAAGCTCAGATTCAATCTTCTCTAAACCCCTACAATCTACATAGACAGCAGCCTATTAATCATGCTACCAATCACATAGTATACACCATTATTTATAACTGTCATAATAACAACCATTTCTTATCAAGCCCTTTAATTTTTTAATTCTTCTTAAAGTTAGGTATGGTGATACATACCTGTAATCCTAACTACAGTTACAGCAAAAAATCTTAAAGTTTGAGGGACCTTGCTTCAAAATTTAAAACTGTATAAAGGACTGTGGATATAGTTCAATGTTAGAGTGCTTGCCTAGCATGCACCAGTTTCTGGGTTCATTATCCAGCATCAAATGGACAAAGAAAAAAGAAAAAACAGAAGAAAGAAAAAGAAATAAGAAGAGTTTCAAATCTACATCTTGCAAATTATCCTACTTACTCTTCAGGCTACAGTTTCAATCCCAGTAAAAGTCCTTAGTACCAAGAAGTTTCAAAGACTATAGACTTTTCCTACATATAAAGTTCAGTGCACTATAAATCAGATTAACTTTTTTTTCTCCATTTCTTTGCATTCCTAACTACTTCATTAACCAGATATTTACTAAGTATGTAATTGCTACCCAGAAGTGTTTATCAAAAGAAGAATTATTAAAATGGAATACAAACATTAGTATTACTATTAAAAAAAAATTTAAAAGAATTTGGTAAATTCCTCACACTGTGTGCTTAGTAAACAATCTAATAAGAATTCCAAAAAAAATTCCTATGTCTTTTCCTGAGGTCGAATATTTGAAACACACATAAATTGCTCATACACAAAAAATTTTCTGCTTGGTTATAGGGAATTTTCAACAAGATAAAATTCACAGCATACTAGTGTATTTTAGGTTAATGAAGAACTTTATTATGGTAGTATACACATAAACTTAAGTCCTCAATAGGTAAATTTCATTATTCCTTCCAAGGAATTTACTAAGTACTATGTATAAATCCCTAAATAAATCACTATTTTAGAATCATATTTAACTATCATATTGAAATCATTTATTAGAAGAGAAAAATATAAACTTAAAAAATCAACTATAACCATGTACTTTTTCATACTAGTGATCATGAAGACAATCTGTTAATATTTAGAGTATTTAAGGACTTCTCTCAGAATTGTCCTTTTTATGTTGTTTTTTTTTGAAGGTGGACCTGAGTGAGAATGAGTTAAAAACAGTTTAGCCAAGATTTTATATAAAATCACTCCAAAAAAGCATTCAAAATTATTATTACCAGCTCATGATGTAATAGTGAAAACCTAAACACAAGGGTATGGGCTTCAAAACAGAAAATCAAATCTATATTCATAGTCATCAAGTATCTTTTAATTTTTTAGAGAAAAGAATTAAAACCAACCTGCCATAGGAAGTGTTGGTCCCCCTTGGTAATGTGACAATCCTGTATCCTGGGTCAAATCAAACACTAACTCTGAAGAATTATTAGATACAGATTGTGGTGGATTCGTTATATAACCCTGAAATATTTCAAAGGAAAAATATTACATCTATTCAAATACTTATAACTATTTTGCCACATAAACTTTTATAAAGTCACATTTAAATGTATGTCAATGATTCTAAAGATATTTTGATGATTCAATTGTTAAACTCAGCAACAAAAATATAATTACTGATTTGCCCAAATAATCATCTAACAAAGTAGAAGGCAAGCTAATACAACCTTTCTATTCCAGATCAGCTAACTACAACTAGCCAAGTTTTTTGTTTTGTTTTGGTTTTTTTTCTAGTACCAGGGATCAAACTCAGGACCTTGCACTTGCCAAGCACACCAAGTAGCCAAGTTTAAGAAGCAAATTCCACTACAACTTTTCAAGATAAAAGAAACATAAATTCCCTATCAGTAAGATTAATACACCACAAGTGATTAACTATGCACTATCACCACATGGAGCAAATAACGGAATTCAGCAAAATTTTGAGGTATAAACAAAAAGAACAATAGCAAACATTACATGACTGCATGAGGTATATCTAAAATGTATCAATAAACTCAGTAAAAGGAAATAAAGAGATGAAACAAAAAAAGTTAAGATTAAATGTGGTTAAAGAAGATTCTCAATAAAGAATAAGTATTGTTGGAGCTGAAATTAGAACCCCAGCCAGATTACAAAGCCCATGTCCTTAGGTTAGATCACACTGGCTGTGTAAGTAGTAGTAATAATAATAATAAAAATAATAATAAACTCCATCCCAACCTACTTGAAAGAAATGTTGAAATACTATGAAAACGTAAACACACACACACACACACACACACACACACACACACACACACACACACACACACATATACACATAAAACATGACATAAAAAGAAAAACAATTACAATGTATTAAAGCCAGTGCAAAATTCAGAAGAAAATTCCCCTGCATAAGATTTTCCATCCAGAGGCCGGGGAGTTAGCTCAGTGGTTCCAGCACCTGTCTTGCAAGCGCAAGGACCCGGGTTCGATCCCCAGTTAACCACATAGCATACTGGGTGTGGAGACTCATGCCCAGCAGCAATCAGTACCACATACCACAGTGCCGGGCGTGGTGGCTCACGCCTGTAATCACAGCACGCGGGAGGCAGAGACAGGGGGGTTGCTGTGATGTGAGTTTGAGGCTGAGCTCAGGGCCAGCCTGAACCACTAAGCAAGACTCTGTCTCAAAAAACCTAAAAAAAAAAAAAAAAGATTTTCCATTCATTCCAGGTCACAATTCTGTCTTCTTAACTTTGTACAACAGAGTTTTTTGTTTGTTTGTTTGTTTGAGACAGGGTCTCAAAAAGTTCAGGCTGAGCCTTAGCTCACTATGTAGCCCAGGCAACCCTGGAACTCACAGCAATCCTCCCGCCTCTGCCTCCCAAGTGCTGGAATACAGGCATGAGCCACCACACCTAGCACTGTGCTATTCGTACTGATTGCTGGTGGGTATGAGTCATCATGCCCTGCATTGTTGTATGTGGTTACCTGGGATCGAACCCAGGCCTTTGCACCTGCCAAAGCAGGCACCAGAACCACTGAGCTAATTTCTCAGCCCCCAGGCCCAAGTTTTGTTTTTTTAAAAAACAAAAGATTTTTAAAAAGCATGTTTTCACCAGGACCCACCCACTGGTTGAAATGCTCCCTTCCTAAAAGAACATCAGGGTAGGGAAATTCCAACTGAAATGCATTAAAAACTATGCTCACAAAAATAAAATATTCTGAGTCAAAAAATGCCCTAATTTCTAATTTATATAATACCAAAGATTTCACCCTTGGCTTTTGTTATTCCCTCAAGCATAATGCTGCAAAGATTTTTATCTATCAAATTACATGAAATAATCAAGTTTTCTAGCTTCCCTTAAATGATTAGCAATTTATGACAAACATGGAAAACCACTAAGTTAATTTGAACTCAACTATTAGCCAAAATTTTTACATTACACGTACCTTTCTACTTCAAGAACATTTATTACATTTTTTTTAAACATTTTAAGTAATGGTCTTACACAACCACAGAGGTTCCAAAATACTTCTATAGTTTCTCTTAGTGCTTTTACTGTCCAATTTCTAAATATATTTTATTAATGTATTACTGTTTTTCAAAGGTAGTGGTACCTAACTCTTTGGCTTCAAGTTGACTCTTCTGTGCATTTAAAAATTACTGAACCACAAAAAAGTTCTTATGTTAGTTATATCTATTAATATTTACTACAGTAGAAGTTAAATAGAAAAATTTAAAATATTTATTAGTTCATTTTTAAGTTACAATAAACCCATTAGATTAACCTAAATAATGTTTATCAAAAATGACTTTCAAACAGAGAAAAAATAATGAAGAGAGGCACTGTTTTACACTTCTACAAATTTCTTCACTAGCTTAACCAAAAGCTGCTATAGCACCTTAACAGTTTCTGCTTTCAATGTGCTGGGCTGTTATTTTGGTGGAAGAAATGTAAAGAAAATCTGACTTTATAACACAATTAACTAAAAAAAGGAGTATTTAACAGTAGCTTAAGACAACTGTGGCTGTTCAACTTTGATACTATACAAAAACTCAACAGTTGGGATTTTCTTAAAGGTTTGTTATAGTAGGAGATCTAAAATCATATCCCTGGACTTTTTGTACTCTGTTTCTATAAAATGGTCTTCTATTATATATAGGTGTTTTATTCATGCACATTTTTTTTTTTTTTTTTTTTTTAGACAGGGTCTCGCTTTGTGGTTCAGACTGGCCCTGAGCTCAGCCTCAATCTCACATCACAGCAATCCTCCTGCCTCTGCCTCCCGAGTGTTGGGATTACAGGCGCGAGCCACCACGCCCGGCACTGTGGTATGTGGTACTGGTTGCTGCTGGGGTGAGTCTCCACGCCCAGTATGGTATGTGGTTACCGGGGATTGAACGTGGGTCCTTGCACTTGCAAGACAGGCACCGGAACCACTGAGCTAACTCCCCGGCCCATCATGCACATTTTTGTAACACATTAGTAACTATAAAATACTGCTTTCACTGAATAATGTGGATCTTTCAAATGCTGACATAGTTCATTACATATTATCAACAAGTCATATTTATAAATACCACCACCCATCAGTTGTTTTGAAGTACTGAGAAGCTATAGAGATCACCATGACAGCTGTCTGAGGTTATTTTTGTTGTTGTTGTTGTTTTCCAGTACTGGGGATAAAGCCCAGGCCCTAGTGCTTCCAAGGTAGGTATGGTACCACTTGAGCTAAATCCTAACATAACAGTTGTAAAATTTTCCAAAATTTTACTTTTTTCCTTGAAAGCAGAATTTTATCACTAGCAAGAAAACTAGTATCAGTTGTCTTCCTTGAAGCATCAGGTTCATTCTGTTCAATTTTTAGGAAGTGTTTGCCAATACTCAAGACTGAATGTATGTGGCAAACAGACTTTGAAGTAATCTCTATCATTCCCACCTATTGGCAATCATATCCTTTGAAAGCCTCCTTTTGCTTATAGGGAAGACCTCTCTGGCTTGCTTCTCAGCAACAGAAAAAAATGTGACAGATATATATGATTTTATACAGACAATTATGATACCTAAGATTATAATAACGTCCTACAAAGGACTCCCACTTGCTAGTTTTGAAGATGCAAAACAGCCATGTTGGAAAGACCAGCCTGGCAAAGAGTAAGCCAAAAACTAGCATCACACTGAGTCTTTCAGTCTGACAATCCCTAAATGCTACCAATAGCCAGGGAACCTGGAAAGCAGATACTTCCCCAGAGCTTCAGATGGGAGTGTAACTCCAGGGACCATATCTTGAATGCAACCTGCGAGACCCTAAAAGAGAGAATCCAGCCAACCACGGTGATCCCTGACTCACAGAAACTATAAGACTGTGAAATTTGAAGTGTGCATTTTTTAAAGTCACATATGTTTATTACTATGATGCAAAGAAATAAATAATATACCACAGTTTGCCATTCTTTCAAGTAAAAACTGGTTTCTAAATTTTTTTAAGAGTGGGTAGTTTAGTTCAGCTCACAATTTCAATCGACCAAGTGCTTTTCCTGAAGAAAATCATCACAGTTAAGACCAAAGGGCTTTATGCATACTACCCACTTTATTACACAAAATATTAAAGGCTTATTCAAGAGTAGAGAGTCAATAACATTAGTAACATGAACTGATGTTTAATATATTTTAATACTTCAAGGAAATGGCCATAACTGGAATATTTTTAACCATAAAGTGCACAGTAGATATTACTTTCTTGATTCGTAGTAAGGAACCAGCAGCTTCCTCACCATTGTTTTGTATTATTGTAGATGTCAATACAAGGAGAAGGCAGTAAGTGTCTCTGATTATGCTGGTAAGTGTTGACTCCCAAATCCCTGCTTATGTCTTGGAGAACCCTGAGGGTTGCAGACCATCCCTTGACAACTGCTGACTTAAGGCAAAGCTTTATATTTTAAATACATCATTTATAAACAACATCTGTATGGATACATGTATATATATCTAAACCATGGTCTAGCTTAGATTGAAATCTCAAATCCAACAGCTATCAACTATGTGATCTTAAGAGATTCATTTAACCTCTGTAACTTTCCTCAATTATAAAATGGAAATACAACCTACTTTATAGGGATGTTGAGAATTAAATGAGAGATTATTTAATATATAGCATTTAGCCCAAATCTTCATATAAATAGTACAATAAAGATAACTATTGCCATTATCCCATATTTTTTATTAATTTTTTTTTAGCTAGACTATGAAAGTGTGTTTTCCAAATAAAAAGCCATGACTGCCTCTCAATTTTCTCAATTAAGAAATTTGGCCTGGAACCAGAAAGGGTGGTGGACAACTGTAACCCTAGCACTTGGGAGGATGACATAGAATGATCACTGCAAATTCAAGGCAAGGCTAGGCTACACAGTAAGCTCAAGGCCATCCTAATCTACCTAGCAACATGCTGTCTGAAAAAAATCAGTAAAGAGCACTTGGCCCAGCTGACAATATTATATATTCTACCTTTATGTAATATTCACCACTGATAATACTTTTTATTCATGTTTTGACAGTATAGTTTTTAATACAGTATCAATTCAATTCTAGCAAATTACCTAACATATCAATAGATTCAGGACTTAATTCCTGTACCTATTACTTTCTTTCTTTGGGGGTATTGACTCAGTACTAGGGACTGAACTCAGCACCTTCACACTAAGCTACATTTCCAGCCCTTTCTTCATTTTTTGAGACAGGGTCTTACCAGAGTGGGCTCAAATTTGTGATCCTCCCATATGCTGTGATGACAGCCACGTGCCACAAGGCGTAGCTCTGAAGTTATTTCTTTAGCTACTAATAAAACCTATCATAAAGCTGTTGACATTAGCTGACGCCAGCTATGAATCCAATAAGTGACCAAGATAGTCCAAAATTATAACTAGATATTGTTGATATTGATAAGTAACAGACAATGTTAATCTCTGAGCTGACTATAGATTCAAAACACTTACAGGTTTAGAAAAAGGCTGAACAATAACAGAGCTATTTGAAGATCTAGATTCAGGATGAAAATTAACTGGCGAGGCAGATACTGGATTTGATGCTGATTTCATGTAGTGCTGACTTGTAGGCTTGAATGCAGCCGTAATACCTGTATTTTAAAATTATAAATATGTTGAATATACTATTTTACCATTTTTTTCAAAATAATTCATTTTAAAATTAAAGTATTACAACAATACTGTACCTCGGCTGAGTGCGCCATTCTTTATTCCCCTTGAATATAAGCCGGGGTTAACTCTATTCAAAATATCTATAAAAAATGATATATACATATGTATGTCAGGTTTTAAAATAAATATATGTACTAAAAGAGTAAAAAAAAGATACCTGGAAAGAATAAATAAGTTACCAATAATTTTGAAGTAGAGTTAATTTTACATCTTTATGTAAGAAACAACATTATAGTTATGACTTTAACTACTTCATAGAATAATTGGTCTTTCTCATTATAATCCAAAATCCAAAGCCAGGAGAAAAAGAATGGTAATTTCAAACAACATTCTATATGACAGAGACCACACATTAGTAAGAATTTTCCAATCACAGATTTATATACAAGCTGTCTTTTAATAGTGGCAGTTTACACATATACTTGGATTCCTATACTCAAAATCATAACCTTAGTGAACCTCCATAATCCATTCACACCTCTCTAAACACCTTTAAGTTTCATTTTGGAAAGATCTCATTAATCTAACATTACTTTTACATTCTGAAAGAGAAACTATAAGAGATTATGGACTAAACTAAACTTGTGTTTTACTAAAGTATCTTATAAGAAATTTCAGATCTACAATTGCATCAAGAAGTAAGTCTAAGCCTGATAAGATTTTGAGTATCAGTTTAAAGTTTTCACTCTTGTATATATGTGAACTCTAACTTCTGGCTTTCTTAGTAATCAACTAAATTTGGAAGAATGAGGACAAGAAAAAAAGTTTAAAAGTGTCAAAAATGAAAAGAAAGACAAAGTCTAAACTTTATAATTTTTCTTTCATAGAAGACAACATATGCAGTGCCCCACAATGAAGGTAAATTATGTATTATAAATAAAAATATACTAATAAAAAGAAAAACTTTTTTAAAAGCACTACATCCCAGGGCCGGGGATTTAGCTCAGTGGTTCCGGCACCTGTCTTGTAAGAGCAAGGACCGGGATTCGATCCTCGGTAACCACATATACAGTACTAGGCGTGGAGACTCATGCCCAGCAGCAATCAGTACCACATACCACAGTGCCAGGCGTGGTGGCTCATGCCTGTAATCCCAGCACTTGGAAGGCAGAGGCAGGAGGATTGCTATGAAGTGAGTTTGAGGCTGAGCTCAGGGCCAGCCTGAACTACAAAGCAAGACCCTATCTCAAAAGACCTAAAAAAAAAAAAAAAGAAAAAAAAAAGAACTACATCCCATCAAATCTATAAAGGTTCACATAAAAGTACAATTACTTTCTGATGTCAAGATATTCAAGATTAGATATTTACTCAAAATATCAAAGAATTACTGCTGTAGTAATTTTTAGTGCCAGTAATGTACAAAACACATTTTTACCCTGTGTTAGTTAATTTTCTGTTACTGCTGAGACAAATTACCTAACATCCAAAGTTAAAGTAGAAAAGCTTTATTTAGCTCACAGTTGCAGAGTTGTCAGTCCATAATCACCTGGCTCCAAGGAAGGGTAGCACGTGGGCAACAGTTCATGGTGGCAGAAGACAGCAAAAGTAATAACAGAGAACACAAGCCTCTCCCTTATCTTGTATCCAGGCTACGGGATTAGGAAGGTGCCAAACCAATCAGGGTACTGATTTAGTAATCACCAATCTTAATTCCAGCATCACACTCTGTAGTGGCAGCCACCTGTGACTGCATGAGGATTTCAGGGGACATCTAGACCCAAACTATTATATTCTACTTTCTGGCAATTCATACAACCATTTATTTTAAAATGTTATGGGTTCTACATAAAACCATAAGAAAATCATTTAAATTTTTTATCTTGACAGTTCAGAAGAGAAATCCTACTAGAGGTCAATCTCTTTCTGATAGAATTATCTTAATAATTAATGTATACTGTTCTGGTTGAATACTATTAACAGTCATCTGCCATCTGAGTCTTTTTTTTTTTTGAGACAGGGTTTTACGTTGGCCTTGAGCTCACTATGTAGCCCAGCTGAGCCTCGAACTCACAGCAATCCTCCTACCTCTGCCTCCTAAGTGCTGAGATTACAGACGTGAGTCACCACACCCAGCCCTGTTATATGTGATTACCAGAGATTGAACTAGGGACCTTGCACTTGCAAGACTGGTGCCAGAACCACTGCGCTAAATCCTGGGCCCTGTCATCTGAGTCTTAATTGTATTATTTTCAATAAGAGATGTTGCATAACAATTTCTGCAATACTAGAATTCAGGATACAATAATTAAGAAAACAGAATCGTATTTTCCACTATCACCAACCTGCATACCATTAGACCAAATTCATTTTATAATCTAAGAGATATTCATTCCAGGAGAAAACAACAATCTGCCGGTGGAAATACTATTGAAAATTCAATTGGTTAAGTTACTTCCCAGTGATTACACTGAATTAAAATGCCATTCCAAGCTCATAGGCAAGAAGGGCAGGAATTAGGTATAAAATTTTTATAAACTTTGAAGTAGTTTCTTAATCATACTTTTATCCACTGCCATTACTAAGTAATACTAATTTGCTGAGTATATAATATTCTTTAGTAAATTATCTTGGCTTAAAATAAAATAAGTAAGGATTTTTTCTTTCTCCTTAAAATGTGTGTTTTCCCTCTAGACTTTAGACATTTTTGAATGAACATTTTAATAAATATCAGTATCTTTGCTTTACCAATGTAGCAACGTCAAGTCCAATTACTCTAACTGAAAGCTAAAAATCTGTTCTGGTTTGGTTTTAGCTAACCCACCAAAACCTCAAGGAGCCACTAGGATTATGAGTGTGTGATTGGTCTGGCACCACCCTAATCCTCATCATCTGAATAAAATAATAGGAACAGAAAGATACTGTTAAAAGTCTCTTTCTGCTTTTTTTCCGTAATACATTTCTTGTGTTTCTGAGGCAGGCACCAGAACTACTGAGCTGAATCCCTAACTCCCCTTGTTGCTTTTGCTGCCTTTTTCTGCCATGAAGTGTTGCCCTTCTGCCTTCCTGTCTTGAAGCCTACTGAAAATGGAGTACAACTTCTACTGTGCCAAATAAACTCTTCCCCTTTAACCTTTGGTACCAGGTATTTTGTCTACGCAATGAGAGAAAAGTAACCAACACATAATCCAAAATAGGTTGTTTTACCTATTCAAAAAATTTTAAAGTCCAAAAAATTTAAGTGTGCTGACTGCTACATCAACAACCTGTGGACAACACCCTCTCTTTCCTGAACAGAAATGAGTCACTAGAAGACTGATTGGAAGCTACAGCTCGAGTGCATTGATAGAAAGAAATAGTATCATCATTCACTGGCTAGACATTCTGTAAACATATATTGGTGTGCATGACACTGCAGTGAGGTGTGAATATGAGAACTCTGATCTGAGACTAACATAAACTTACACAGTACAGTCTCAAATTTTAAGCTAAGAATTCAACATCCTTTTCTCTACTTCTGTGTTTAAGTGAGAAAAAAGAAAAATGAGCAGAAAATCAAGTTATTCAACTCTACTAAAATTTTTATTTTCTAATCTCAGAAAACTTCCAAGGTCACCAGATAATCTAAGTTCACTTCTTCTCTTTTTGCATTTCACTTTTCTCACATCCCTACTCACATCCTCTACTCACATCCTCGTCTCCAATCTCAAGTTCTTACTAACATTCTAGCTAGTCTCTTATCCTAACTCCATGCAACAGAATAAGAATGTCAAGTACATGTAATAGGTCACAAATTTTCCATTAGAAACAATACCTTATAAAATTTTGTTTCTCTGCAAGTAAATGCTTACTTGAAATTGCTGGTTTTGAACATGCTATCTCCCCAACAAAAATTGGCTCATCATCATCATCATCATCAACTTCTTTCACTTTCCTCTGCCATGGTTCCAGCTCTTCTTCTTCACATTCCATAAAGAGTTCTGCCATTTTTGAATTATCTAATTTTGAAACAGAATGCAAATCATAGGCTCAAAAACAAAAACACTTTGAAATACATAGTATAATATTGAAGACTTACTTGAATAATCCTAAAAGCAATTTTTGAATTGGTATTTATAGGTCACGGTAGCAATAGTTAAGAAACTCAGATCTGGACTGAGAATTTAGTCCAGTTGTTCCAGTGTCTGACTTGCAAATGCAAGGTCCTAAGTTTGATCCCAGTGACCATATACTACAGTGCTGGATGTGGTGGCTCACGCCTGTAATACCAGCAATCAGGGGGTAGATGCAAGATGATTGCTGTGAGTTTGAGTCTAGCCTGGGCTATATAGTGAGTTCAGGGCCAGCATAAACTACAAAGTTAGACCCTGTCTCAAAAAAAAAAAAAGAACCTTGGATTTTACCAAGCTATAAACTGTAAAGTTTAGATACAGACAGACAGAAAGAAAGATCATGGATGATAATAGTTATTTACAGAGAATTTGGGAACAGTCAATCTAATCAAAGTGAGACTCAGTTACACGACAACAATATGATTATCTATACAAAAAACATTATACTTAATCATTATCTTTTTTAAAGGTCTTAACAAAAGGGAAGCAGACTAAGAATTCAACAGGTGGTAAACAAATTAGAATTAATGAATCAGATTCAGGACAAAAAGTAATTAAGACACCCACTCAAATTTTCCATCAAGTATGAAGAAAAAAAAAAATCAGCTGTATCACACGAGACACACTTCATGTGTACACTTTCTTGGGACGCTGCAATAGAATCAACAAAAACCTAAGAATTAATGAACAAAGAAGACAGAAAATGTATAATACAAAGTCTGAGGACAGCAGAAATTCAGTAGGCCTAGAGAACAACCAGCAGAAATAGGATTAGGTAAGAGTATCTTAGAAGGAATGCTTTTAGGTGAGAAAAGGGCATGTGCTTTATACAGAATGGTCCTACAGTGCATACCCCAATACAGGGGAGCAATTTCTTCAGCCTTCAATGTTCCCTCTATAGCACCAGACTTTCATAATTTTTTAAAACTTCCCTTCCTTATAGTTATATCACAAATCATTTTCTGACCTAATATTTAAATGTTAATACCTTCCTATTTTCCCTACTATCATCAACATTGCAAATTGATCCATTTCTCCTTTTTTTTTTTTTTTTTTTTGGTAAGACAGGGGTCTTTCTTTGTACTGCAGGCTACCCTTGACCTCACTATGTAGCCCAGGCTATCCTTGAACTAGTGGCAATCTTCCTGCTTCAGCTTCCTAGAGGGTTGAAACTACAGAGGAATGCTTTCAAGATCACTCAGTAATGTTTCTTTGCTAAACTATATTGTGTTACAAATTAGAGTAAGTCAGACTCTTAAAAGTACTAATTTTCACTGACAACTGAAAATTTAGCATTTTTATATTTTAAATACAGTACTTGAAATAGCACCCTCTGTGTACCTCAAAAGCTGTAGTTTATACTACTGCTATCTAGCAGAGCCTTCCTCCTCACCTTGACAGTCTTCAACATCCATTCAGGGCATGAACTTAGTTCAAATCTTTACTGCACTGCTCTAATTGTGTGAATGGAGAAATTACTTGAATTTATCTACAATATTTACCTAGTATAAGTGTTATATGGATTCAACAAAACATCATGTGTAGCATTCAACTTCAAGCAGATACTCGAACTCAGGATGGTGGCACACATCTTTAATCCCAGCAGGAGGCTTAGGCAAGGGTACTGTCTGTCACTTCTAGGCCAGCCTGGGCTTTCCTGTGAGTCCAAGGGCAGCCTGAACTATATAGTGAGACCTTGACTCAAAAACACCAAACCAAATCAACAAGCAGATATACAAGAAAATATAAAACCCCTACTTCTCTTAACTCTTATATAAACCATCTTTTTACTTTCAAATCTATACAATGACTGTATTACGCAATTAAAAATTTAACATGGGACCGGGGAGTTAGCTCAGTGGTTCCGGCGCCTGTCTCGCAAGCGCAAGGGCCCGGGTTCGATTCCCCGGTAACCACATAACAATACTGGGTGTGGAGACTCAACCCAGCAGCAACCAGTACCACATACACCACAGTGCCGGGCGTGGTGGCTCACGCCTATAATCCCAGCACTCGGGAGGCAGAGGCAGGAGGACTGTGATGTGAGTTTGAGGCTGAGCTCGGGGCCAGCCTGAACCACAAAAGCGAGACCCTGTCTCAAAAAAACCTAAAAAAAAAAAAAAAAAAATTTAACATGTATGATTTCAAACTGCCCACTAGTCATCATGTATCTTAACTTTTTATAAGTTCATACAACCAATCTGAGCTCATTGGAAGTATATTTCCCTATATATTAGATAGGTAATAGGCCCACAACACATAACCTATGAACTAGATGAAGCCAGATAATACATGTCATAATTGAAACATGTTTCCCAAAAATTCCTATGTTTAAATCCTAACCCTCACTAACTCTTACTGTGACAGCATTTAGAGATAAGGTCATTCAAAAGAATTACATTAAAATCTAGTTAATAGCATGTGACTTAATCCAGTGATTGACATCATTAATGGATAAAGTGAATAGGACAAACTTGGAGTGAAGAAGACCATGGGAAGACTCAAGAGAAAGGCAATCTACAAGCCGAAGAGAAGCCGGCAACCTTCCCCTTATCTCCCTTAGAAGAAAATAACCCTACAATGTTTATCTTCACCTTCTAGCCTCAAGAACTGTCCAATAGTAAGTTTCCATTTTGTATAAACACTTCTCTGTAGTATTCTGTTATGGCACCCTCACAAACTAATTAATAGTCCTCATGCTTTTTAAAGGGTTCTGCTATTGTTAATAGGTACAGGCTACATTGTTAAAAAAATTCAAAGACACATAATACTTTTATAATCTTTTAGAAACAATATTTTTTCTCTGTATAAAATATTTATACCAAACTAGAAACAGTAATTATCTACACTACTAGAGAGAAAACACTTTGCTTCTACTTCACTTTTTTATGAGAATATTTATTATTTCAATAATTATAGTTTAAGTAAATATTGCCCACCTCTAATTCTCTTGAAGCGAAGTTACTCAAAGGCCACATATACTGCTATCAGTAGAGGCGGCAACACTTACTTTTCAGTTGAAAAGGCTGTCACATCAAGTTGCAGAGTTGACTTTCTGTAAATTGTCACCTAATTACTGACATATGACATCAATAAGTTTTATGAGTCACTTTAAATAACACTAAATATTGAAAAGTGAAAACTGGGATTAAGAAATACTTGGAATGGAATTCTGCTCCTGAAACTCACCATGTGACTCTTAAGACAAGGCAGTAAGTTATGCTTCACTTTTCCTTCCTATAAAATGAAGATACCTACAATCAGAGGTACCCTAACATCATTTACCCTTTCTTCCTCTAAAAAGATCAATTTTTAAATTAAATGTTTACTACATATAACTTTTATGCAACTGATTCAAACTTGAGCATAAATTCAAACAAATAAAGCAGTTTTATCAAGTACTTACTAGTTAAAAAAATTTGATGAATTACTAAATTTAAAAAAATTGTTTTTTTAAATATCCTTTCAAGCAGGGCTTGGTTGCACATACCTGTAATCCCAGCACCTAGGAGGCTGAGGCAGGTGGACTACTGCAAGTTCAAAACAGCTCAAGGATATACAGGAGCTCAAGGACAGCCTGAACCACATAGTTAAACAACTTCTAAAAAATAAAAAAATTTACAAAAATTAGCAATCACCTTATTAATAAGTATTATTTTAGTAAATCTGATTTCTCTAGTGCTAACATTAGTCTTAAAGTGTTACCTACTTTACATAATTCAGATATGTGATTGTTTCTGTAAGAAAAGAGGCAATTTTAAATTTATTTCAGTTTATTCTTTTTCAAGGTTTGTGTGTGTGTACTTGTGATACTGTAGACTGAAACCAAAGTCTCACACTTAGCCACTTTTAAGTTTTGATGCCCAATCTTACTAAACCACTGACTTGTTCAAGTGGGTCTTCAATTTGGGATCCTTCTGTCTCAGTCTTTTTTTTTTTTTTTTTAGCTTTTTAACAAAATTTTGTTCAGTTGAACAAAATTCAACTGAAAAGGAACAGGAAATTAATTGGATATATTTCACCATAAATTAATTCATTCAAAATATAACAACTCATGATCTTCTTATGGAAGGTGACTTGCTAAAGTTCAAGGGAAAAAACAAAGTCTTTTAAAATATATTGTTACAATAAACACTATTTTAAAAACCCACAAATGAATTACTTTATTTGAAAAAAGAATTTTATATGTGAATTCCTATGAATGCACAACAGCATTAATTTTACAAAAGAAGTAAGCATTTTAAAATTTTTGTTACAAAGAAAAACAATTCAAAAATTAAGACACTGGAAATTTAAACTTAATTTGAACTTCACAGTCTTAATCCTTTAATAAAAGCAAGTTTTCTTATTTTTGCACTTTCAAATAACTGAAATTAGTCCACTTATAACTTCAGAAGTTACTGCATAAATATATGAATTATTTTTATGGGAAACTCTTAATGTGTCTCCTGTTGAAATAAATTCTCCTAATTAGGCGGTCTCCCTATTTAAACCTCTTGAAGTCAATTAAATAGTTGTGGTTTATTCCTCAACTACAATCAGTGTAATGCTTATCTTATAGGTAAGTACATGATAATTCTTATTTAACATTAAGGACCTACAAGTACCAAGATTACCAAAAAATTGTAAGAATCACATTTACATTTACATGGCCTACAGACTCATACATTTCCACTAGGTGATCATATAAATACCTATGGCCAATGCTTCAGAATTAGATGGGAAGGCATACAATTCTATGAAAGATTAAGCCAGATGCCAGAGAACTAGAATATGCTGCAAAGATATGCATTGGGAATTTCACAGCTCCAAAAAGTACTCTGCTTCTGCAGCTCAAGAGTTAGCTCTAAAATAGCTAGATAAAGAAAACACTATTTTAGCTACGGAGCAAATATAGATTTCATGCACATGTTAACGTAGTTTCTGTGGAGAGGGATTTCAATTTAACTGAATCCTTAAGAATATAATCTACTTTTTTGGAGACCAGCCACATAACTTCTATTTTATGATTTTCAGTTTAATGTATATAAAATATACCTTAAAATTTTTAGAAACCAATGGTATGGTAATGTTGAGTCTAAATTTTTTTTTAATATGCAATATCTTGTTAACATTTAGAAATTTCACTAAACTCAGCACTAGTTATAGCAAAGTTTTAATCAACTACATCTTATAAAAATGTTTTCTATTATGAATTTTTGTTGAAGCTATTTTCAGGGACCTTAATGATTTCAATTTTAAGGCTCATTACAAGGCATTACTTTTGCCAGCTTTTTTGCCATCTTTCTCTTAATTTCTGCAGAAATACATTCAGAAAGTAGAATTGTTGGCCGGCTGGGCCTGGGGTTTTTGTTTTGTGTTGTTGTTTTGTTGAACTAGGAATTGAACCTAGTTGAAATTATCAAGGCTTCAAACATAGTAAGGATTGTACCAATTCAATTATATCACCAATTCCTGTTTTTTAGCTGTCTGAAAAATTCATTTTTATTCATTGATAGATGTTACCTAATGCAAGTAGCAATATCAAAAAACAATAGTAACACATTACACAATATGAAGATAGGTATGCTATATACTAGCTATAGCCTTTTTGCTGATACAGGAAAGATTAAGCAGTTCCACAAATCACAGTCATACTGCCTGCATACAAAGAATATAGGACAATATGACGCTGTGCACTGGTAGCCTGAGCTACATAGGAGGCTGAGGCTAGAGAAGCCTAAGCTCAAGACTAGCCTATAGAACTTTGTGAGGTCCTATATCAAAATAAAATTTAAAAACTAAAACAGAGGTCTAAGAATGTAGCTCAAGGGCAGAGCACCCCTGGATTCAATCCCCAGTATTGCTGAATGAATGAATGAATGAATGAACAAATAAACCAGGTTAGAAACTAGGAGAACACCAAGTTATAATCCCAGAACCACCACAACTTTCAGCCAAGACACCTTATATTCTAGATTTCTAGGTCTCAGGCTCTTAAGTCACCTGAATGATTCTGTTTTAATTCAGCCCTAAAAGTCTAAGGCTGCATCCTTTAAAAATTTATTCATCAGGAATAGTAAAAAGCCAAGTTCAAATTTTAATTCAACCACTTAATAGCCATATGACTTTGAACAGGTTAACCTGTACTTTGCTTTACTAATATGTGTTTTATATCAGTGTATATATGTAATACTAATTTCATATTTCACATTTTATATTTCATTGGATTATATGACATAGCATATGTAAAGTCCTCCACATAACTCAGTGGCTAGCACATAGAAACCAGTCAGTAAGTCATAAGCACTTTTAATTCTATATTAAACTTCCAATTTAAAGATTGATTCTAATTATATTACCATATTTGAGATTTACAAGCTATCAGCTGAGCAATTAGAAATCATTTTGTCATGTAAGGCCTTCACAACAATAGAATTTCTCATGAGATTTTAGCTTTGCAAATGTACCTTCTATAATGTAGTTATCAAATTTATTGTCATATTTTCATCTTTTAAGATAACTGCAGTAGGTAAAAATATACATACAAAGAATTTTTTAAGTCCTCATGTAAATGTAATTCATAAACATACAAAGTACCAATACTGTAAATGATACCATATGTATTGATATCATATTGTAATTGATACCATATTTCCCCAAAAATAAGATCTAACCAGATAATGTGTCCTACTGTGATTTCTCAAGATGCTTCAAAAAGCAGCACTACGAAGCATGCTCCAGTGGTGCGATTAGATAGTGCACGGTACTTATACAGCAATATATGTGCGGGTGATGCCAAGGTTGTGAAATAGAAGCACTACTCAAAAATAAACCCCACTTAAGATCACCAGACGGACACATTTTAGTATGTCTACTGCTATACACAGGAGACACACTAAATTATAAAATCGTAATATATGATTAAATATAAACAAATACTAACATTAATGTTTAAATGATAATATTATTTGTAAATACCCAGGTGAAAGCCTTGGATGAGAAGTAAATGCCCATGTAAACAGATGAACTTGAGATTTACTGACAATCAACTGGAGTACAGACACGATGCATGCATATGTGCACATTTCATAAGTGGACATGGCTGTATCTAATATGAATCTGGATAATTCAATATGTCGTGTGTTGTAATGAATGCACTTAACATACTTACATAAAATGAAACATTTTCTGAATTTTGATGCCAGCAATTTTTTGTAAATTTTGTGTGAACCACCATTCTTAGCTACTGTTATTTTTGTTGTCATTGCTGTCAGGTCTTCAATTAACGCTGATTTAATGGAAACTTTGTGAAGTCCAGCCTACAAGAGGTCATGACTTAGGTGAAGAATTCATGGAATAAAATCACTGACCACTGCACTGCCAAATGCACAACAAGCAGGCTACATGAACAAGAAGCATCATTTAAGGACAGCTCTACTGCTGGACATTAGAGATTTGGGCCAACAATTTTACAAGAAAATAAAAGTCACAAGAAATTTAGGCCAGAATTAGGGGTTTCGGGTATTATGACTATGTTCCAGACACAATTGAAGTTTTATTTATCTCTTGGTTTTCTGAGACAGCATCTTGCTATGTAGTTCAGTCTGACCTTGAACTCACTATGTAGCATAGACTGGCTTTGAATTCAACAACAATTCTCCTGCCTCAGCCTCCTGAATGCTGGGATTGGAGGCATGCACCATCATACTCAGAGACATGATTGTATTTGAATAAATGTAGATTACTGTACATGAATGTATATACATTTTCTTATAGGAATACATGAATAGATTGTTGAACATGAATAAATGTAGATCATTATACATGCAAAACTAAAGACATCCCTTGACAACCAGCCCTATTGTGTCTTTTGGGATCAAAATTAATAGAAGACTGGGCCAGGGATTTGGCTCAGTGGTTCCAGTGCCTGTCTTGCAAGCTCAAGGACCCGGGTTCGATCCCTGGTTAACCACATACAATACTGGATGTGGAGACTCATGCCCAGCAGCAATCAGTACCACATACCACAGTGCCAGATACGGTGGCTCAGGCCTGTAATCCCAGCACTCAGGAGCTAGAGTCAGGAGGATTGCTGTGATGTGAGTTTGAGGCTGAGCTCAGGGCCAGCCTGAACTACAAAGAGAGACCCGGTCTCAAAAAAAAAAAAAAAAAAAAAAATTAATAGAAGACTTAGTCTTACTGTCAGGGAAATATAGTAGTGGTAGTAACATACTACATACTATTAATCTACTAGAACAAAATAACTATCTATTTCAAAACTACCAGCATACGAAAGTTAACATTTAAAGTACCGTGTGCCATCTGAATTAAAAACATTAATTTTGCTTGCACCTCCGTATTTTAATTTATATTTAAAAGTTTAAAATATGTGAGTGACTGGCACACAGAATACAAAAGTGAGGATATAGTGAATGGTTTATCTTCCCAGTTCCCATAAATTCAAGATGTCAATCAAATAATTCAAAAGAATCACATTATAAAGTTGATTTGGGAGGAGTTTCTCCAATCATAAAAGTAATATTTACCACTGTGTTCTCCCTTACAAGAATAGCCTGCCCTTTATGGTATAGGTGTACTTCTTTTCCTTCTTTCCTTGACTCAAACTTTTTCTTCAATTTGTTTCTTTTCCCACCTCCAATAAACTTCACTACTGTTGACACTCGTCTTGATCAATTCTTTGCTTAGGACTGAAAGAACCTAGAAACCACCTCCAGAGGGAGACTCTAGCACCCTAAAACCCAGTAACATATATGGTTTAGCCAGCCAGGAGAGCAGGTAAGGACCTTGGAGTACATTTTTGTTTTTCTCTAAAATGCCTTTTGGAATTCATGTTTCTGTTCTCCAAGATACCTTGCTCAGCTTTCTCAATCTTCAGGGATGATAGAAAAAGGACAGTCCACAAAAAAAAAAAAAAAAAAAAATGGACTGTCACACTGAGCTTTTGCTGCGTTCTCTCTTGTACGGATGGCCCACCCTCACACAGTAGATTGGATGTACTTCTTTTCCTATTTTTACTTGGTCCAATCTCTGCAGAAGCTGTTTCTTTTCTCACTTCAGATAAAACTACTATTGTTTAAAAAGTAAAAAGTAATGTTTTACCAAGTAATTGGCAATACCAAAACCAGGTGTGTTCAACTTAACATCAAAGGGGAACTACACAATATAAAGCTAATAGCATAAATATGAGTAGTAAAAATTTATACTTCAAATACATATTGCATACAAACACAGAAATCACATAGTTCATAAATTAAAAAGCTATAGACATTAAATATTCAAAAATTTTGTTTATATTCTTATAATTTAAGACAGTTTTCCCAGAAACTGATTTACTAAGGGTCACTGATCTGATCTTTTACACCTACGCCCACATAAATTTCACAAAAAGTATTTGAGTTATTTTAGTGACTTTGAAGTTTTGATTTATGTTCTACTTCATTTTATAAACAACTCTTTAGCCTTTTGTCCATAACAGCATACTGAAACAAAAAGCTGGTATTTTCAGACTTCTAATCTCAAATGAATATAGCTTTAAGTGGATTCTTATTTATGAATAAGAACCTAATATGTTCAAACTCTGAGTCTGTGATTCTTAAAATGTTAACTGTATCAAAGGAGTATCAGAAAATTAATTTTAGCTAGGTACAGTGATATGTGCTAGTAATCCCAGATATTCTCACTTCCTGGGAGACTAAGGCAGGAAGATGCACCAGCTTGGGCAATTTAGTGAGAAACTGTTTCAAATTCAATAAATAAAAAGTAATGAGGCTAAGGTCTGCTGCCAGCTGGAGCAATAATAGTCAGCTGGAGCAGTAATAGCCAGTCTTCCCTTTCTCTTGGTTGTAAGGGGTCAACTACCTGGATTGCTAAGCACTCGGAATCCAATTCCAAGGAACAAATTTCCTAGGCTGCTGTCATTCTGGAATATGGTCCTCTGAGGCTCTCTTCTCTCAAAGCAAATTTCTTTCACTTTTACTACTCTGGGACTGCAAAGAGTGGAGTCCTGTTGTTTTCTGTGATGTCCTCCAACTATCTTTTCTATTTCCTGTTCTTTCTCAGCAATCAAGATCTCTTCTGCTCTATCTCTGCAGTCTACAGCTTTACTGGAGCTTCCTTTCAGGCCAAACTCAAAATGTTTTAATTCATTCTGCTGGGCTCTTTGCTCTTGATTCTTTTCTTCTTCTTCTTTTTTTTTTTTGAGACAGGATGTCATTTTGTAGTTCAGGCTGTCTCTGAACTCACTAGATAGCCCAGGCTAGCCTCGAACTCACAGCAATCCTCCTCCCTCTGCGTCCTGAGTGCTGGGATTACAAGTATGAGCTACCATGCCAGGAATTATGGTATGTTGTACCTGAGTGCTCGGATTACAGGGATCAAAATCAAGACCTGCTTGGGCGGGTTAGCTCAGTGGTTCTGGTGCCTGTCTTGCAAGCACAAGGACCCGGGTTCGATCCTCGGTAACCACATACAATACTGGGTGTGGAGACTCACGCCCAGCAGCAATCAGCACCACATACCACAGTGCCGGGCGTGGTGGCTCACGCCTGTAATCCCAGCACTTGGGAGACAGAGGCAGGAGGATTGCTGTGATGTGAGTTTGAGGGTGAACTCAGGACCAGCCTGAACCACAAAGTGAGACCCTGTCTCAAAAAACCTACAAAAAAAAAAAATCAAGACCTGTTTACCAGGTGGACACTGGAACTAATGAGCTAAAGCCCCAGCCCTGCTCTTGATTCTTAACAAAAAGGTGGCTGGGAGACCCCAACAGTAGCCATGCCATCACCTCAATATTTGACTCCCTGAAATTTCTTCTGTGACAGTCCACTACCCCTAATCTCAGTTTCAGGACATAGGAAAAATGCAGATAAACTTTCTGCCAAGACATAACACATATCATTTGGAGTTCAACGGCCAATCCATTCCTTCTTCCCAGCAGAACCTCCCAAGCTTGGACTTCATAGTTTCCTGGTCTTCTAAGCTTTAACCAAAATCTCCCATATAAAACAGCCTACGGTATTCCAACTCTACATTTTCAACAAGCATTTTCAAATCTTTCCTAAGTCTTCTCGTTCCCACAATTCAGTTCCAAAGACCCTTGAGCCACAAGGCCAAGTAATGTCACCACAACAACCTCATTTCTCTGGTATCAAATTTCTTTTGTCTCACTGCTAAAACAAAACATCCGGCACCAAAAGTTAAAGGGGAAAGGACTTATTTAGCTTACAGTCTGTAGAGGTTTCAGTCCATAAATGGCTGGCTCTGGGGCAGGGATGGCAAACAGGCATCACAGAAGAGAAAGACAAGGCACAAGGTAACAAGGGATCTCAACAGTATCTTTCTGCTCCTTTAATCTTATTCAGACTCCTAAGGATTAGAGTGGTGACAAACCAATCACAGGACCTTAATCCTAGCATCACACTTCCAGCTTTAGCTGCCTTGGAAAGACTACTTGAGGCTGTGGGGGAGATATCTAGACACAAGACGTAACAGGAACAGTATATGGATGTGCTGCCAGTATGCAGATGGTGCTCTGCTGCCAGGAGCTTATACATCTCATGTTTTCCAGCTTTTGACTACATCAAAGCGCCACATCAGTGACTAATCCTACAAGAACTCCAATAATACAAAAGTCAATGTCACACTGATTCAGCTCAAACATCTCAAATATTTATCATCATAAAGAAATTTTTTTGGAATTTTGACACTTTTGTTAACCCAGACATTTTAAGAAGAAAGGCTATGTGCTTCAGCAGACTCCTTAAATCTAAAAATCATCAGTCATAAAAACAGAAGTTCATGGGCCAGGGATTTAGCTCAGTGGTTCTGGAGCCTGCGTTGCAAGTGCAAGGTCCTAGGTCGCATCCCTACTAACAACATACAACAATACCAGGCATGGTGACACACACCCATCAGCAATCAGTACCACATACCACAGTACTGGGCATGTGGCTCATGCCTATAATACCAACACTCCAGAGGCAGAGGCAGGAGGATTGCTGTGATGTGAGTTTGAGGCTCACTTGGGCTACATAGTGAATTCAAGGCCAGCCTGAACTACAAAGTGAGATCCTGTCTCAAAAAAAAACAAAACAAAACAAAAACCCAGAAGTTCATAGTATTGAAAGTTACACCAGAGATGATGGGAAGGAAATTTTATAAATTCATTGAGCATATTATTCTTGTTGGTTGACTATAAATTTCAAGTTGAAGGTATGTTTCAAGTGTAGAGCACATCTTTCCAACAAAACTATGACCCATCAAAGATCTCAGAAAATTCATAAAGTACTGACTTACTGATGTGCCACAAAAAGACTCAGAAAGAATGACTAGTTATAACCTATTTGAAACATACTTAATCTCAAATGAGTGGTTCCATGGCCATATATCATAGCTGACCAGTAATTAACAGCACTTAGATGATACGCCCATTATAGATAGATATAAATATCTTCAAAATCTAGGAAATACAGAATATTAATCTGGGCAAAATGTGACAGTGAAGTTTATAAACTTGGAAGAGACAGAAATTCAGAAAAAGGATGACAGCAGAATCAGGAATGACAAGTCTTACGAGTCCTGACAAAGTAATCCCAAAATTCTGTCAGATATATAAATCGTGAAAAGTTTTTAAAAACATTTTTATAAAAATCAGACTGAAGGACTTGAATAATAGGTGTGACTAACTGGAGGGAATGGGTTGAAGTATGATAGTCTCTAAATCAAACCATCTCAAAACTTTTCTATTTATTACACCTTACTATTACTAGCGATCATCAATTAGCTAAGTATATCATGTAGGAAGAAGCATGTAGGGTGTGGTATGCAGCCTATAATTCCAGTACTAGGAGGCTCAGAAACAAGAATCATCAAAAGTTTGAGTACAGGGGCTGGGGATTTAGCTCAGTAGTTCGGGCACCTGTCTTGCAAGTGCAAGGGCCCGGGTTCATCCCCCGGTAACCACATACAATACTGGGTATGGAGACTCACATTCAGCAGCAATCAGTACCACATACCACCATGTTGGGAGTGTGGCTCATGCCTGTAATCCCAGCACTTGGGAGGCAAAGGCAGGAGGATTGCTGTGATGTGAATCTGCAGCTGAGCTCAGGGCCAGCCTGAACTTCAAAGCGAAACCCTGTCTCAAAAAAAAAAAAAAGTTTGAGTCCACCCTGGGCTACATAATGAGTTCAAGCCCAGCCTGTATTACATAGCAAGACCTTGCAAAAAGAAAAAAAAAAAGAACCCTAGCACTCCTAGGAAAAGTACGACTAAACTTATTATTTTCATAAGTCGATCACATATAATTTGAATTTCAAACAAGTCCATGATTCTTACCACAGTAACAAAACCTTGGTTTTTCTTAGCTCAATGCATTCTCCAACACCAATGAATTTTCAAACCCTAAAAAAAACTGACCTTAAGTGATGTCACATAAAAAAATTATAAGATACACACATTTAAAAAGAGGTTCAGAAATTATACTTGCAAAAAAAACTGACTTAAAGATGGCTTATGACTGATACTAAGCTAAAGAAATCCATTTAGTATATGCCAAAAACTTTAATAACAAAATTGAAATTATGAAGAAAATTCTCCATGTAAATAAGAACTTGTAGGGGGCCGGGGATTTAGCTCAGTGGTTCTGACACCTGTCTTGCAAGCAAGAGAGCCCAGATTCAATCCCAGTGACCATATACAATAATGGGTGTGAAGACTCACACCTAGCAGCAATCAGTACCACATACCATAGTGCCGGGCATGGTGGTTCACACCTGTAATCCCAGCACTCGGGAGGCAGAGGCAGGAGGATTGCTGTGATGTGAGTTTGAGGCTGAGCTCAGGGCCAGCCTGAACTACAAAGTGAGACCCTGTCTCAAAAGAATAAATAAGAACTTGTAAGAACCAGGTAGGTAGGTAATTTTTTCTTACGCTCTAACCACAATGTTTTACACTACAGATCTCAAAGTGGGAAGAAAGATGTTCTTTTATAACAAGTATGTTATAACTCCAACATCTGCCCAAAGCATTCAACTGTAATGCATTTTCATTATAGGGGTGATATATTTAACTAAATGCATGAAATCTTTCTTTTTCATTTTTCTAAGGCTATACAGAAAGGTTTGAAGTCTTAATAAAAGCTCCAATAACTTCTTTTACATTTTGCTTTCATTCTTATATTTTTTTTATTGAGTTTATTGGTACATTTGAGGTGAACATTATGATTACATTCTTAGTGAGAACTTAAGTATCTTGATTCTCTCGTCCTTATATTTTTAAATATATGTTTTTATTCTCATAAGCTATACATAACTTTAAAATGTAAAAATAAAAATAAAAGCCAGGAGTGGTAGTGTGTACCTCTAATTCCAACACTCTGAGAAGACTGAGGCAGGAAGGTCACAAGTTCAAGCTTAGTCTGGGCAACTTAATGACTCATTGAGACTATCAAAAAATTAAAAATTAAAAAGGGGTGGGATGTAGCTCAGTGAGAATGCCTTGAGTTTAATCCGTACTAATGCAAAAAATATAAACAATCCTTTCAATCTCAATGGTAAACAGTCATAACTATTTTTCTTGGTATACTAAGAGTTAACAGAATACTTAAAAGAAAACTGCTTTGTAAAATGAACCAAAATTCTAAACATACTTTTTCTTTATGTTACCGAGTAAATCAAGTTACTTAAATCTTTATTTTTAAAAGTAATGGAAAAAATTTTAACTCCTCTCAAAAGAAAAAACTTTTCAATATATCTCAAATTAGTAAACACTTCATAAGTATTTTTCATCTTTCAAAAGTTACTTACAATATCACCAATGTATCTTCTAATTTCATGTCACCTAAAGTTATTTACTTTTACTTATAAAAACTGTTGTTCAAATTTGTATAGAAAAAAATTTTGGAAAAAAATTCTTGGTACAATTCTAACTTTGCTCTTGAATAAATAAAACACATGTGACCAGAGTACAAAATTATTTATTCCTTTTCTTTGCCTTTCTCTTCTTCTAGCCAATACTGAATAGTAAAATACTGGATTAAAGAAAGAGGACTGGAATACTGGGCCTAACTGGAATGGGCTGAAGTGGAGATGCTGAGACTTACACTCCTTCCAACACCAAAAACTATTATTTTAACTACTGCTACAGTGGCCTTAGGTAAACTTCAAATTAAAGGGAAGTCTTTCTGACTTTCTGCCTTCTCTCTTTACAGTTCTCCAGGCTCAAATGCCAAGACTTAGCAGCAACTCCAAGCTTTCTAAACCTAAACAGATTAGTTTTATGCTCCAGAATTGACTCCTTCCTTCATCCTACCAAATACTACTCATTCTTGAAAGACTGTTCCCAACTATTTGTTTACGTGACTTCTGATACTAAGTACTAATGCCCAAGTATCACCCCACCAGATTACTTACCAGTTACAAAAAGCAATGCTTTAATGAAAAGAACGCCTGTCCCCACCTTATCAGAGATCATATTTATGGTTACTAATAGACAAACCTGCTTTAAGTATCTTCTCATGTTATGTAATATGAAGAACACTATGACTTACACCTCAATCCATTCAAGACGCTCCCCTAATTTCCAATTTACAGAAAATACAAGGGATAGGAAGAATTTAAACATGAGGAAGAACTACCATTAAAATACAGTATAAAATGTGGGTTCTTCTACATGACCTAGTCTCTTTAAAAAAGTCAACATCAGTTTTTAAGAGAAAGGAAAGAAGGCAAGAAGGAAGGAAGGAAAAAAAAAAAAGAGACTAAATTAAGTGACCAAGGCAAATAAATGTAATAAATAGCTCCTGGTTTTAAAGTGAGTAAAAGTGACTTTTTGTGGACATCAGAGAAAATGTGAATACATATCATATTTATAAAATATATATATATTTATTAAGTTTTAGGGATTATCTTTAACATTCTTGAATGGATTATGGTATTGATTTACAGTATAAATTTTACAGAAAAGTGGCCTTAATCTTGAGATACATACTAACCATGTATAGAATTTAGGAATGAACTGTTATATGTTCAATGTATTTTGAAATATTAAGGATGTGAGACAAGCAGATAAAATAATTGTGACAAAACGGGAAAAAAAAAACACAACATAAACAACAAATGAACCCTAGATGATAGGTATGAATGTTCAAATGTACTACTTAACTTTTCAGTATGTTTGAAGAAATTATATGATTACTTAAAAAGTTGCAAGGTTAAGAAATTTTCTTAAAAACAAAAATACAAAAGAGGTCAAATCAACTATATTTGGTTTTTGTTTATTTGGTAAGTCTCCTTGCCTATTCTAACCCATTCAACTAAAATGGGACATATTGCAGCGAGATGAACATTGCGTGGAGTGTGAGAAGACCCAAAATTCTATAACTGACTCTGGCCCTTTCCAGACAGGTGATCTCCTTATGTCTCTTCATCTTCAAAACAATTCTATCAGCATAAACCGCTTCAGCAGGGCTGCAGGTATAAATCAGGTGACATCCACGGCAGACAGGAATGCATGATAGGCTCACAATGGCCAGGCATTAAGCCGTCACAAAGCACAGCGCCCTCCAGGTGGGGCCTCGCGGGCCCACTGCGCTCTGCTCGGGCTCAGATGCCGCACGTGTAGGTCCCTCGCTAAGGCCGAGGGTCGGCTTCACTACACTCACACGCACATTCTCAGGTTTTGTAGAAGGGCACTAAGAAACGTCAAATCCTCAAGATTCAGACTTCAACTCTGACAATAATAAAGCCAACATTTTAAGTTGCCAGAATTTCTTAAATCTTCTGTGAACAAAGACTCCTCCAGCCGCAGGTTCCCCCAAATCCTGCCCAAGCGGCTACACTTGGACGCTTTTCCTTTCTCTCATATTTATCATATGAATTAAAACTCGAGGTAAGTTGGGGAAAAGTCTTTCCTTCCGGAGCAGGCTGGAGCCAAGGGCGAGCCACTCGGCTCCGTGCAGAACTCGCAGAAGGACGCGCCCAGGCCGGTGCCCCGGCCCCCGGGGCAGACAATGACGGGCCTCCTGGGCGCAGGACCCGAGCGACGCGCCAAGACTCGCCGGCCCTGCGGGGCCTCCTCGTGACCTCGGGCCGGCTGGCCGCGGGCTCTGCAGCCTCACGCAGACGCTGGGGGCCGCCATCCCAACGCCCCCAGGCGAGAGCCAGGGCCGGAGCCGCGTCGCGCGGGTCCCCGAGCGGCCAAGATGGCGGCGCGCGCGGCGGCCCCTCCCGCCGGGGACCCCAGCCCGCGCCCGGAGCGAGGCGGCGGCCGCGGGCGGCCGTGCTGCCGCGGCGCGGGGCGGGCGGGGGCGCTTACCGTGAGTGGTGCGGATCGGCCTGCCGGCGGCCCTGAGGAAGAGGAGGAGGAGCGTGCGGCCGAGGCGGTGGCTCCGTCGCGGAGCGGCGACCGGGCCGGGTAGGCTCCGGCGGGCGGCCGGCGCGCTGCCTCATGGGTAGGCTCCGGGCCAGCGCCGCGCGTCCGCTCCCGGTCTTCGCGCCGACGCTCACAGGCCGCCGTGGGCGCCGCGCGCCGGCCTCGAGGACAGTCCTCGAGCACATCAAGGGCCGGGCGGGAGGAGGGGTCGGGGAGGCAGCGGGCAGCCCCGCGGCAGAGCGCTCGTCAGGTCAGTCAGCGGCCAGGGTGCTGGCGAGTCCGCGCTCCACGCTGTCGTGTGGACACTGGCGCACAGTAACTAGAGAAGGAGGCCGGTGCGTTTCCAAGAGCACTCGCGGGTGGACTTGTCCAGCGGCCGCATTTGGATCTGTCAGGAAAGCGTCCTCCCCGGGTCCTCACGCTCATGAGTCCCGCCGCCTTCCAGTCACCCAATCTGCTCTTCAGTCTTCCTGACTAAATCAAGTTTCTTTCTTTTGCAGGATGCCCCAGCTTCTCTCAGGTTACTGTCACTGTGGCCTCCATATTGCTTCCTTCTCCAGACTAACCTTAAACCCCAAGGCCACTGGGGTCATCCCTAAAGGCCTGGCAGAGCTTCAGATGTCAGGGAGGAAGAATGATTTTCCTCGGTTGTTATAAATTTGTTATTGGGACAGAACAACAGAAAAGCAAGTATATTAATGAATGCAGTGTGCATCGTGCAGGAGACAACTCAGTGAAAACAAGACAGTGGCTTAGAACTCTGCCTTATAAAGCAACTCTAACAAAGAACAATTAATTCGTGAAGAAGTGGCAAAGGAAAACAGTTTTAGGCTTCCCAGGGTGGGAAGGTAAGATTTGATTTTAGCCTCTGTTCTTGTCACTTGTCCCCGTAAAGAGAATTCATATTCTGCTTTTAGGTGGGACAGGGTAGGGCAGGGTGAAAACCTGTCCTTACCTCCAAAGCATTACCTCCAGAAAGACCTGAAAGCCTTGGTTAGTGTATTCACTTTCAAAAGAAACATTTATGGGTGAAGCCAAATTATAAAAGCTATCTGGTGAGAATGGGACTAGCAAACAGGAAACAATTTGTACTTTGACGATTCCATCCAATAAACTCCTCCATTGATTTTTAGAATATTCATCTCTTAATTCTCTTAACCACATCTTCCTATTATTTTTTATGATTTTCTCTTCCCCTCACTTGATACATTTTCAGCTCCTTTTACACACTATGGATTCGACTTGGAGGATTCATGCATCCTCCTTTGGTAAGATTGTACTCTACACCCTTCCTTAATTGACAGTAATGGATATAGGCGATTTTTCAGCGTCAATTCCGCCACATCTTAGTGTTGTTCTTCCATACAATTTATGCAAAACTTGTCCTTACCCCCAACATGTCTACAAATGGGCCAACAGCCCTACAACTTTTCGAATTAGTCTTATCCTTTGAAGCAGTTTTTATTTCAGAGGCCAGTCGGAGTAAAGTCCAGGAGTTTTGTCTAACTACAGGACAGTCAGGCAGTGTGACAGTTGCCAAAGATGTAGCTCAGTGGCACCTGGTGTGTGATAGGTGAATGTGAATACTGGAGGAGCTACAATTTTCTTTTTTCCCCCTTTTGTTAATGAGAACCAACAAGGTAAAACACGTGAAACATAAACAGCTGGGAGGAGAAAAGAAAAAAGCCAGTGCTTTAGATCCTGTTAAACATCCATATCAAAACCAAACTGAGCCCCTTGGTATCTTTAGACTTCTCTGTTATATGAGTTAATAAATCTCCTTTGTTGTTTAGGCTGGATTGAGTCCAGAATAAATTATTGTAATATAAAAATAATTTTGAGCTAAATGTCTTTGAGTCCCTGAAAGCTCTCATCTGCCTGAAAACAAAGTCTTCCACAAGAACCTAGAAGAAAATTATTTTAAATACCCTCTAGGGAGCAACTAGAAAACATTGACTCCTCATCAGAGACAATGAGAACTGTCACCACACCTAAAGAGACATTGTTTCAGAACTATCATATCAGGGCCCATTTGTCTTTCCTAATTATCTTTTTTTTTTCCTGCAAGGGCCCTTTCTGCATTCTCCTAAGAAGTTATTTGTTTTCCCTATAAATAAGCACTCTCCTCCCCTTCCTCTTTAGAGGGAGATAAAAATATATAAGCTACAAATTCCAACCAACCTCAAGTCATAGTTCTTTAGACTCCCTTATATGTGTGATTAAAATCTCTTGATAAATTGAAGAGTTTAATACATGGGCCCTCATTTTGAGCATTGAACCTACTAGAGGAAGACTTTCTCCTCTACCACAAACTCAATTTGAGTTGTCTTCTGTTATCTGCAACTGAAAGTATCTTCTGATAGAAATAATGACCCATTTCCACCATCTTATTTTCCTCTTTCAATTCAGGAAATCTACACTCTCTCTAACTCTCTACCTTCAGACCAGCTATGTGATTGTTTCTGGCAAGTGGATGTAGACCAAAGTAGTGCTCAACAATGTAAGTCTGACTCTTAAAAACTCCTGTGATTTCTAGCTCTTTTTTTGTTTTTAACACTTTATCCAGATACAGAGAACTTGGAGTAGCTAGAGGACGCCAGCTCAGTTTGATAGAAAGACCTCAGATACCTTAATGATTGTATGGTACAAATTACTATGATGATTCTCAGTGGACTGACTGGGGGAAAAAAATCTCTATTGGGTTGTGCTACAGAGATTTGAGGCTATTTATTATAATAGTTACAATAACTAACCATTAATAATAGAAGTGGCAGCCTGCCATAACAGAAAACTAAAAAGCTAAAATACATGGCCTAACCTAAAAGAATAGGCAGCTTACCCTAGCAGTCAATTGGGAATTTGAGGAACTATAGGAGGTGGGACAATTGAACACTCATATTAAGCAGTGGGTAAGCTGTTACTAAGAAAGGAGGTTGGGGTATGGCAGCAAAGCTGGCTGGAAAGTAAGTGCAACCTGTTAATTACAAAATCCCAGGACACATGTGCAGAACAGTTCCCAAAGCCCAGCATGTCAGCTTCTCGCAAGAACTTGAGCAGGTTTCAGTAGGGTAGCCTAGACCTGACATCAGCCTGAGAAATGGGTTATACAAAAGAATGTTTACCGTTGAGTTTTGTCACTGAGTTATGTCTCTTATAGTGGACCACCCTGTACCATATTCTGAGTACTCTAAGTTCTTTACATTTTTTTCACCTTTTACATTCCTCTCAATTTCATTATTCCCACACCTTTAACAAACATTCCTCTTACATGCAGTACTGTAATATGTAATAGAATGTAAGACTATAATACTATACTTAACAGTATAATCAGCAAAAATTATACTACTGTATAAATAAAGATATACTGTACCAAAAAAAGACACTGAGCTTTATAAACAAAATGTACAGCAGGGCTGGGGATTTAGGTCAAGCGGGACTGCTCCTACCTTGGAAGAACAAGGGCTCAAGTTCAGTCCCTAGTACAGAAAAAAAAGATGTACACAGATATGAGTTCAAGCTGAGGGATATAAATCTGAACAATCATTAAATGGGCAGGTTTTAAACCAGAAATATCTGCATTATATGTTTGCATTTAATTCCTCCGGTGTCTGTCTCTCTCTCTCTCTCTCTCTGTCTCTCTCTCTCTCTCTCTCTCTCTCACACACACACACACAAACTTTTCAAATAGCAAGTCTAAGTATATAATATTTACACTTTTTTTCGAGACAGGATCTCGCTTTGTAGTTCAGGCTGGCCCTAAGCTTAGTCTCAAACTCACATCACAGCAATCCTCCTGCCTCTGCCTCCTGAGTGCTGGGATTACAAGCGTAAGCCACCATGCCTAGCACTGTGGTATGTGGTACTGATTGCTGCTGGGCGTGAGTCTCCACACCCAGTATTGTATGTGGTTACCAGGATCGAACCTGGGCCCTTGTGCTTGCAAGACAGGCGCCAGAGCCACTGAGCCAAATCCCTAGCCCATAATATTTATACTTTAACAATTGTTTTCTTAGTCTTTGAGATAAAACTCATATTCCTTAACATGGTGTGGGTTCACTGGATGATTTTTAATTCCACTTTCAATTGGAAATAATGGAAAGCTAGGAGTGGGGAAACAATTGCATTCTTATCAGTTACTTCTCTCATCACTGACGCAGAATACCCAGCACTCCAGTTAAAGGAGAAAAGGTTTGTTTTGGTTCATGATTTGTAGAGGTTTCATCCATAATCAGCTGGCTGTAGGGCAGATTGTCATGACAAGGACATCAGAAAGTTTAAGACAAGAGTCTAGTGTAAGGCAGGCAAGAAGGCAGCAAGCAGCAAGCTGTCTGGACTTTTATCCAATCCAGGCTACAAGCCTGTTGGGTGGTACCAGTAACACCCAGGGTGGGCCTTTCCATTATCCACACCCAGAATTATGCTAAACCAATTAATGGACTAGTCCAGAACCACACAGCTTTAATCCCATGACTCAGTAACCTCCCCAGAGCCTCACCTCTGAGCACATGAAGCTGTGAGGGAATATTTATGCAAGTCATAACAATCCCTTATATATCTTCCACTGGAGATTTAAATGTAGTAGATTCTACTAAAACAATGCACTTGCACCCAAATTGGAAAAAGAAACGAGGTAGAAACCATGTCTGTCATTACTGCTACTGGCATACAGGCTTGTAAAGATATGTGTTAAACTACAAATGGGAGCTGAACTTAGAGCTCCAGTGTTTATTTAACAGCTCTAGGAATGTGAGAGGCAGCTGATGCAGCATCAGAGGCAGTCATAGAAGCAGCTTAATCTCAGCCATGAAATCCTACCAGTCCATTGACTTCTATACCTCCAGCCCTTCCACCAGTTGTACTTCCCTGTCTTCAATACCTTTCCATCTGAAATACCTAAAATATTTTCTATTTCCTATGGTATACCAATTAATGAGATGTGAAAGGACTTTAATGATGTATCTACTTTCCATCACCAGCTATCGCTGCTCCATACATATCCATCTTCATGTGCTGTATTTGAGCAATGGTACACAACTTATATGTCCTGAAATATGCAATGTTATTCCATGGCTCCTTGTATTTGAAAGGCCATCTTTGTGTGTGTGAATGTGTGAGAGTGAGTGATACTGGGTACTGAACCCAGTACTCTCACACTAAACTATATTCCCAGCCCTTTAAAAAATTATTTAGTTTGAGACAGGATTACTCTAAATTGCTAAATTTGCCAGACCAGGCTGAAAGTCATATTTTTCCTGCCTTAGTCTCCTGGGTTTACATACAGGTACCATCACACTTAGCTTGAAAGACTACTTCTATCTTTCTTCTACCCTCCAACTCCTATTTATTCTTTAAGGTTCAGTGAACCTTAAGTACTCTGCGAAACTTTCCCTGACCTCTCTGCCTCATCTGAATGCTTATCATAAAATTTTTTTGCCATATGACATTTGAATTCCTTAATGATATTTGAGATATCCCTATTCTCCTGGGACAGAGGCTTACACCTATGTAAAAATCAGACAAGATCAGGCACGTTCAGGGTGGTATGGCTGTGGACAACACCTATATAAAATCAGAAAGTTCCATTTACTTACTTTCCCACCTTTATTGTAGTTAGGGTATGTACAGTAATATAGTATGTGCTAATTACAAACATCCTGGATTTTGACTTAGAAGCTAATAACATGGAAAAGGTATGTTTTATGTGCAGAACTCTGACAATGTCTAGCAGCTGGTTTCCAGAGGCATTTGTATCAGTAACTCTAGCAACAATGTTATACCAGTAGTGTGAGTAGTTCACCAGTAGTGTTCACACCAGTAGTGTGTTAGTGGTCTTAATGGTAGTATCCTCTCCATCCCAATTTTGTATGATTTTGAAGGTTATTCTCCAGTTTGTAGCCTGAGTCTGGTTTTTAACAATGCTGAAGACTTTATGTACTAACCAACGCTTTTTTATAAATTTCTTTTCTGTGTAAGTGAGCCAGAATCTGTCCTATTGCTTAGGACTAAGAACTTTTACTTCAACAATCCCTCACTGCTCTCTCTTATGGCACTTTGTATGTGTGAGTGTGGGTCACTGTTCAGCAAATATTTCACTCCTGTGTACTCCAAATACAGTTTCCTGTCCTATTGATGTTGGGCTTGGATGTATATGGTTTTTGGCCAATAGGATGTCAGCATTTGTAATTCAAGTAGAGACATGAAATGTGCTTGCATGTTTGAGCTTGCCTTCCTGCTGCTATGATGAGAAAAGCATGTCCCAGGTTGCTACTGATTATTCAGCTTCATCCCCAGAGTGAGACACAGGAAACAAACCACACGCAACAGCCAGCTGCTAGTCCAAAGATAAGAGATGCATGGGCTGAACTGAACCTATCCTGTGTACCAAAGCTCAGGAGCTAGCCATTCACAGACCTATGGGCAAGAGAATGCGTTTGCTATTTTATGTGAATGTGCAGTTGTTCACATTGTATAGCACAGTATATGATTATTATTCAGAGTTATAGCACTAGCCTGTTTATACTTATTGGTTTGCTTGTCTGTTGGCCTCTATTTGATAAGATTGTTGAGGGTGGGTACTGTCTTATTGATCTTTACATTTTAGTCTACGGCCATACCACCCTGAATGTGCTGGATCTCATCTGATATTTACATTTTAAGTGCTTGACATGAAACAAAACTCAATGAATGTTTGGTGAATGAATAAATGAACAAATGAATGGTGAGCATTCTGAAAACTGCATTTTTTT
>PVIR01001410.1:51171-77677 GCA_004026965.1 Petromus typicus | reverse complement strand
CATTTTGGAAAGTCTAGTGTATCAATTGAAGGACAATAATACTTTATTAAAATAGTTCTCTCATCAAACTATAGTAAAATTGATTATTGAACTGGGAGCACCATAAACATTTTCTAGTTAGTATTTAAACATGCCAAAAGCCAACTAGCTAGAAAGGTGATCACCTGGTACTTGAAGTCAAAGAAATAAAGAGCTCAGAATAAGGATGACATTGTCTTCAGAAAATGATTCATGTCCCCTCAAACTACAAATAGATAACTGGTGTTCTAAAGTTCCACACCAGAAAACATGGCATCAATAATTTTTGTCTGGAAAATGTTAAATATTAGCACCTTGTCCTTCACTATAAAATCTGTATATTAAGCTATTCATAGAATATCTAGGTGTCAATTTATTATAAAATGGCCCACCTGAAACTTGCCTTATTTTTTTTAGTATAATATTGGCCAGATATGGCTATAATTGAATCTATCTAGTATGAAACTGTCGTTTTTTGGGGGTGTGGGGGGCAATGCTGGGATTGAGTAAAAATACCTAATACATGCTAAACACACTCTCTATCACTCTATCACTGAGCAGTTACCCAACTCTGATATGTCATTTTAAATGATATATCAGTTTAGCAACATGTAAATGAAGCTTCAGATTTCCAGAGCATGAGGGGAGCAGTATTACTTGCCACACAAATATTTGAGAGCCATGGTAAAATGGCAAATTCATTTGAATTGAGATTCTTCTTCAAGTACTATCTCTGCTCTACTCCTCCTGCCCTCACTTTAAGAGCTCTGGTAAATAAACATTAGACTTCATGGTCTCTTTTGTATCTCCTACTTTGACTTCTATATTTTCTATATTTTTTGTCTATCTGTGTTGTATTTCATGCAACATCTTGTAATGGAGTTATATTTTTCTATTAATTTAAATTTCATTTATTGTATTTATTTCTATACAGTATCATTAGTTCTTTTCAAATATCATCAGTCACCTTTTAGAGTATTTAGACATATTAAATTTGTTTGTATTTCTCTAACTAGTAAGCCTACTCTTTAAAATAATTGTGAAAAAGTGATCTCTCAGACTAGAAAGCAGGTAAGAGGATTATCAATAACCTGTCCCTCCAAGACCCTGAAGAGGTGTGGTTACTGAAGAAAGTAGCTTTGTTCAAAAAAAGGCATCAAGAAGGAAGTTCCATTTATAACACATCATTGAAGCCAACTTTCCCCAGGAACCTCTGCTTTAAAGGCAGAGCTCATAGCTCCTACTTCGGCATTGATATTAGAAAAAGCCAAGATGCTATATAATTATACATGCTCCACATATGTTTTTCTGGTATTGTATGTCTATGCAGCAATCTATAAAGAGATAGCTGACGAATAAGCAATCATCTACACAATACAAGCAGAAAGTTCTATAACAGATAGTCTCTTCCCAAGTAGGTACCTGTAATTCATTCCAAATGATCCCAAAGAAACATGGACAAATTCTGCATGGGAAATCAAAAGGCTGATAGGGAGGCAAGCAGGTAGTCCAACAGGTGCTCAAGACCCTAGCCTTATTTCCCAGTTCCTTGGGGACAACCTCAAGAGATGTAGAAAAAAGCTATAAAAGCCGGGCGTGGTGGCTCACGCCTGTAATCCCAGCACTTGGGAGGCAGAGGCAGGAGGATTGTGATGTGAGTTTGAGGCTGAGCTCAGGGTCAGCCTGAACCACAAAAGCGAGACCCTGTCTCAAAAACAAACAAACAAAAAAAAAATTTAAAAAAAAGCTATAAAAATCCTACATTGGAAATACTCACTAGAAATTTGACAAGACAAAGAACAAAGGTATCCATGAGAACATCTGGAAAACCGGAAGCTCCTTTTCAAAAAGCAAGATGCCAGTATTTTTTTGGGTAAAGATAAGTGCAATCACTAATGACCCTAGTTCACCACATATTAAATGAAATCCTGTATCAAGACTCCCATTTTTTAAATACTATTTTCTTTTATTAGTACATGTTGTCAAATCAGTCATCATATCTTACATATGTACATATGTACATATCTTAATTTTTCTTTTTTCTCCATTCCTCTCCCATCTCTTTAACCTTTCTTCCCCTTCCCATTTACAAGAGCTTGGTTTCCATTTTTTCCCCTTACATTCTTTCTCTTTTCCTTTTCTTTCCCTTCCTTCTCACTTATTCTCTCTCATTTGAACATGCTTTTCCTTCTCAATATCTTTTCTTCATTATGCTTCTTGTTTATATTTTAATTAGATTCTTTATGTGGGTCATCTTTCTGAGACTATGTCTCTCAGGCTCTTGATAATTTATCTATCCTCCATGTTTGCCATATTTTGTCCTCCATAAAAAGCATGCAAATCTGACCCACTCCTTGTATTTGAGTTCTATATCCCCAACATAATAGTAAAGTTACTTCCTTTCTCTAGTGAGACAGCTCAATAGTCAGCCCTTTTCCTGTTGTTTTCTATTTCCTGTTGTTTTTCACTTGAAACAAGCCTAAGAGCCAGAACATACCAAGCTAGTTGGGGAGTACACAATCCATAATCCCTTAGCACCCCATAAAGAATTATGGGAATATGTGTCTCTCGGGGGAAATAAGAGCAAGGTAGGGCATGGCTAAACCTAATTGGAAAAAGAGAGATGACAAGATCCCACAACATAAGTACACAACAGCTCCCAAAACCCTGCATGTAGATTTCTCACAAGAACTCAAGCAGATCTTCCATAGGATGGCCTAGACCTAATATCATCCCTAGGAGGAATTATACAAAAAGGAGAGTCATCATTGAGTTTCTGGCACTGTGTTCTCTCAGGCAGTAACCTGTCCTCTTCCTATAGGGCACACTTATTTTCCTACATTTAGTTATCCCAGACTTGCTCTAGAGAGCCTGTTCCTTTTCCTAACTTGAATAAAACTTTGGTACTATTTGCTCTTGTCTTGACCAATTCTTTGCTCGGGACAGAGAGAAATTAAAAACCACCTCTAGAAGGAGACTTTAGCACCCCAAAACCGGCTAACAGTATAATATCTACTTACATGATGTTTGTTTGTTTCAATACAAGGTTTTACACTATAATTCAGGCTGGCCTTCAACTCTCCAAGCAGGTCTTAAACTTGAAGTAATCCTGCCTCAGCCTCCCCAGTGCTGGGATCACAAGCATTCATCATCAGGACTTGCTATGTGAAATTCTTTAAAAACAAAATAACATATAAAGCACTAAAAGATTCATGGTAATGAACCTCAGAAAAGATGCTAATTCATGAGAAGGGAAAAATTAAAAGGAATAAATGTAGGGCTTCAGTGTATTTGTAATGTTATTTCCTTAAAAAGAGAGAATGAGGGGGCAGGGATTTAGCTTAGTGGTTCCTGCACTTGCCTTGCAAGCACAAGGTCCCTGGTTCAATCCCCAGTATCCACATACAACAATGCTAGGTGTGGTGACTCATACCTAGCAGCAATCAGTACCATATACTGTACTGCTGAGCATGACGGTTCACACCTGTAATCCTAGCACTAGCGAGGCAGAGAGGAGAAGGACTGCTGAGTTCAAGGCTGAGTTGAGGACCAGCCTGAGCTACAAAGCAAGACCTTGTCTCAGAAAAGAGAGAGAGGAGAGAAAGAGAGAAAATGAGCCAACTACAATATAGAATTAGAGTTATCCTAGCCGGTTAAGACAAAAACACCATGAATTCAAGATAAGCGTGGGCAATTTAGTAAAACTCTGTAAATAAAATATTTTAAAGAAACTGAGGCTATATCTCAGTGGTAGAATGCTTGCCTAGCATGCATGAAGTTTAATCTTCAGTATTGGAAAGACAGAGGAAGAGAAAGACAGACAGACAAACAGAGAGGAAGAAGAAAAAGAAGAGAGGAGAAAAAGACAAAACAAATTGCATAATGGCAATCACTGTAAATCTTGGAAGTGGGTACATATGTGACTGTTATACTTTTTGATATGTTTGAAATACTTTATAGTTTAAAATGGCTTTGATTATTTAACTATTACTATTAAAACTATTAATTGTCTTAAACGTTTAAAGGAGAAAAGCCAACTAGATGCCAAGATTAGAGTGACATTTCAGTTCATGAACTCTTCTATTATAAACAAGTTTGCTGAAAAAAGTGTTCAGCAAAATTTTACTTCAGTTTGTGAACTCTGCAGCAGGCGATGAACCGTGGCTATCTTCTCCAGAATCATTGAATGAATCAAATTTGTGAACTAAAATTTGATAAAGTTCATCATCCATTCAAAGTGGGCCAGGGTCAACCCTAGTCAAACAGCAATAGAATAAATGTTTTGCCTTTCATGACCTCGGGAGAAATGCTGAGAGATACAAAAATCAATTTTTTAGTTTTCAATAAACTTTTGAAAACACTTGATGAATATGGTCATTAAATAGGAGTGAAGTAACCAGGCATATGCAGAGCCAACCTGGGATGAGATGATGAAGACAGCCTCCTTACATTCTTCACTCTGGACCACTCCTATATGGCAGTTCTGCGTTTAGTTTTCTTTTTTGGGGGGACAGGGTCTCACTTTGTAGTTCAGGCTGGCCCTGAGCTCAGCCTCAAACTCACATCACAGCAATCCTCCTGCCTCTGCCTCCTGAGTGCTGGGATTACAGTGCTGGTATTACAGTCGTGAGCCATCATGCCCAGCACTGTGGTATGTGGTACTGATTGCTGCTGGGCGCGAGTCTCCACTCCCAGTATAGTATGTGGTTATACCGGGTATCGAACTCGGGTCCTTATGCTTGGAAGACGGGCTCCGGAACCACTGAGCTAAATCCCCAGCCCTGCATTTAATTTTCTAGAAACCACTACATCCTGACCATTGTTCAGTCTGGCCAGTTTTATTAATTTCAGACATTCTTTTATTGGGGGGCAGAGGGAAATGTTAAAAAAAAAAGAAAGAGGGAAGCCTCACTGTAGTCTAAGCTGCTAATCCTCCTGAGTGCTAAAATTACAGGCATATCCACCACATTCAACTTCCGTTTTAGACATTTAGGCTTAAATTTGCATATTTCTAATGACTATCTCCAGACTCAATTTGTCAGTATAGATAATGAAGATAATGAAACACTAAGAAATCTGAACCTGCCTTTTTACTTTTGTGAAAGGGCACAAGCTTGAGGTAGCAAGCAAGCAAGACAAAGGAGGGTTGCCCTTTTTATCTCTAATGCAGAAGAGCAGCTGACCTCTTTACTATTGGCTGGTTTGAAAGTTCATAATCTATCTTGATTGGCTAACTCAGATGGTGCAAGGGATATCTAAGAAGTTGCTGAAGAAAGGGAGAGTAGAGTGAAGGGGGGTGTGGAGAAGAGAAAATCTTCACCTGTGATAAGCTACCTTTGTTTTTGTAGCTGTGTTCCCATGATTCAAATTGAGCAGACATTTTTTATAATTTAGTGTGTTCAGGAAGGACTACTTAGGATGGAGTAAGATATGGACTGAGAGTGTTTACTGATTTACTTACATGTTTGTTGTATGTATATAATTATCCAGTTATTATAGAATTATTTGTTGAGACTGTCCCCTTGTACTTTCTTTGCATCTTTGTCAAAAATCAATTAATCAGCCAGGCATGATGGTGCACACCACCTGTAATTCCAGCACTGAGGAGGCTGAGGCAGGAGCAGTTTACGTTAGGATTCACTCTGTAGTTACCATCCTACTTTTTTTGAGACCTTTCCTCAAGAAAACAGAATCTGTGGCCAGGGATTTAGCTCAGTGGCACTGCTGCCTGCCTTGCAAGCTCAAATTCATGATTTCAATCCCAGTACTACAAAACTAACAAAACAAAACACCAGAATCCAGATAAGGTGTTACATACCTGGAATACCAGCACTTGAGAGGCTGAGGCAGGAGAGTCATTGTGAGTTCATGGCCAGCGTGGTTTACATAATGAGTTTAAGGGCAGCCTGAACTACATATTGAGACCCTGACTCAAAAAATAAACAAAGAAAACACAGAAACAGTAATTTCACTGCCCTAAAACTCCTTTGTGCTTCACCTCTCCATTCCTTCCTCCCTCCACATAAACAGTTGGAAACCACTGATCTTTTGATTGTCCAAATAGTTTTGCTTTTTCTGAATATTATATACTTACAATTATATAGTATGTAGTTTTTTAGATTGATTTGTTTTACTTAGCAACATACATCTGAGTGTCCTCCATATCTTTTCATAGCATGAAAGACCATTTATTTTTTATCACTGAAAAATACTTCATTGTATGGATATACAACAGTTAATTTATTCATCTGCTGAAAGACATCTTGGTTGCTTATGGTTTGGAGCACTTGTGAAGAATGCTGTAAACATTCATGTGCAAATGGGTACATGGACACAAGTTTATTGGTTGGTTGGTTTTAAGGCAGAGTATCACCATGTAGTCCAGGCCCCCAAACTCAAGTGATCCTGTTGCCTCAGCCTCCCCAGTGCTGGGATAATGAGTGTGGACCACTATGCTTGGCTCCATTTTTGAGATCAAATTCTTGCTAAATCTATAAGTTGCTCAAAGTGGACTCAAATTTAGGATCCTCCCACCTCAGCCTCCTAGAATGCTGGGATTATGGGCAAGCACCACACCTGGCTAAATCTGAATTTTTATTGAAAGAATAAGAAGAAAGAGAGATGATATATAAATCTAAAATAAAATTAATATGAACTTTTAATCAAGTCTAGGGCCTCCCAGAATCATTGAAAATTTATAAAATTGCCATTTCTTTTGTTTGTTTGTTTGTTTGTTTTTTGAGACAGGGTCTCCCTTTGTAGTTCAAACTGGCCCTGAGTTCAGTCTCCATCTCACATCACAGCAATCCTCCTGTTTCTGCCTCCCGAGCGCTGGGATTACAGGCATGAGCCACGACGCCCAGCACTGTGGTATGTGGTGCTGATTGCTGCAGGGTGTGAGTCTCCACACCCAGTATGGTGTGTGGTTACTGGGGATCGAAGCCGGGCCCTTGTACTTGCAAGACAGGCACTGGAACCACTGAGCTAAATCCTTGGCTCTGAAATTACAATTTCAAAGTGTTAACCTGGGCTATAGGAAGATTTACTGAATGAGAGGGATGGAGGTAAGAGAACCAACTCAATTCCACATAGGTCTCTTATCTGTGTGTTATCTCATTGTCTCTAATAGCAGCTTTATAAAATGGATGAGCCAGGTGTAGTACCACATGCCTGTTATTCCAGCCCTTGGGAGGCTGATTTACGAGCACTGCCACAAGTTCAAGGTCATTTTGGGCTAAACAATGAGTTCAAGGCCAGCCTGAACAGAGAGATTCTATCTCAAAAAAAAAAAAAAAAAAAAAAAGATAGGTGTTACTGTCCCCTTGCTTTACTCAAAAAGCTGAATCTTTTCTAGATTTATGTTAACAGCATTGGCAAGGCCCAGTGATTTTAGACTAGTTTCCTTAATTTCAAATCTAGTATGATTCATGAATTGGAGAAAAATGGATTCAGCCATGAACGGTGGTGTACAACTGTAATTCCAACAGTCTGAAATGCTTTGGCACGAGGATCACAAGCTTGAGCCTACTTAAAAGAAAAAATAAAACAAGGATTTAAGAATCATACAGACCTGTGCATCTTTTGGGAACATCATTTGGCTTGTGTGAGCCTCAGTTTTCTCATCTCTGAAAATTTAAGGAAAATACTCACCTCCTACAAATTAAATACTAGTATATGAAGAACAGAGCAACCTAAATATGCCTAGTAAACTTGTTCCTCCTAAAATTTTGATGTTTGTTTGACATTTATTTTGTAGCATATATGTGAGTCAAATTATTTTCTGACTAATGATATTTAAAACTTATTTGTAAATTTAGGTTTTCTTACATTGACAAATGATAAATTTCACACATTAATCTCTTTTTGGCTAGGAAAAAAAGCACATTTAACTAATTACAGGCGTAAAATTTTAAAGAGAAATTATGAGCATGGTTTGGAAACTCATGTACATATTTATTTAACACCATTTCATATCTTTAAGAAGGCTTTTGGAAACTTATTTAGAAAACTGAAAATTTTTTGAATACCAAGTGGCTTAACAGGAATTTCTTAATGAGTTAAGTGTAAATGAATAAAAAACACATGAATTCTATTTTCTGTAAATAACACATGGTTTTCAAAACTGAAAATACACTTGGAAAAAAGTCTCCTGTGTACTATTGAGTTAAAACTCTTTAAAAAATAATGATTCCACTGGGTGTGATGGCTCATGCGTTTAATCCTAGTACTCAAAGAGATGCAGGAGGATTGTCACAAATTCAAGACAAACCTGGGTTACATAGTAAGTTCAAGGTCAGTCTCAACAGCCTACAGTGACTGTCTCAACAACAACAAAAAATTGTAAATGATGTTTCTAAAAATGAAACAAACACCATTTAGATCCGAGAGTCCCTCTGTTCAGGTCTCTCAGAATGACCACAATATATCTTACATGTTTGACTTTATTGAGGTAAAATTACAGGCATTCCTCATTTAATGACAGTTCTTTTTGTGCAACAAGGTTGTTAAATGAACTTGTTAAGTGAGGAACTGCATATAATGTATACATCATGGTATTCAGAACACAGAAATGGCCAAAGGAAACTTCAACTTAATAATTTTGCTTTTATTTGCATAACACTTACATTCAGTATTGTGAATATATAACAATATAAAACTATAGTACTACACAGTAACATCAGCAAAAATCATAGTACTGTATTATAGAAATCACCATAAGGCCACACTGTCACTCACACTCCTACATTCTAAATCTGAATGTAGACTGTAAACCTATGTAGTGACACACCGCATGCTAAATTCAAACTGATTAAATGGGTAGATCATTAAATGCAGAATGCATTTAGGATGCTGTTAAAAGCTACATTCAAGGGGCCGGGGAGTTAGCTCAGTGGTTCCAGCGCCTGTCTTGCAACTATTCTCTTTTATGGCTCAGTATCCATATTGTTAAGTATAGTGACCACTGGGTTACATGATGTTGTTTAAATTTAAATTAGTTAAAATTAAAAGTTTAGTTCCTCAGTGACACTTGCCACATTTTGAGTGCTCAGTAACCATCTCTTATGTGGTTCATGACTTCCATGTTTGGCAGCAGAGCTCTAGAGCACTCATCATTGTAGAAAATAGTATTGGGGATTTAGCTCAGTGGTTCGGACGCCTGTCTTGCAAGCGCAAGGACCTGGGTTCGATCCCTGTAGCCACATACCATACTGGGTGTAGAGACTCACGCCCAGCAACAACCAGCACCACATACCACAGTGCCTGGCATGGTGGCTCATGCCTGTAATCCCAGCACTCGGGAGGCAGAGGCAGGAGGATTGCTGTAATGTGAGTTTGAGGCTGAGCTCAGGGCCAGCCTGAAGCACAAAGCAAGACCTTGTCTCAGAAAAACCTAAAAAAAAAAAAAAAAACTACATTCAGAGAAACTTGGTATTTCCAGTTCAACATGAATAGAATTAATGATCTTCTTTTTGGACAAAAGAGAAAGTGATTGTTTTTATCAGTGAGAATTATTCATATGGGAGGAAATCTCGGATCTCCAGTGTGAGGACAAGAGTATAAGGTGGTGAAGGGCATTGGCAAAGTATGACATTGCCCCTTGCAAAGAAGAATCATTTATAGTATTTTGCAAACACAGGAGAGCTAGTCAGCTAAATTTTCAACAATATGTTAAAACTTGTCCTTAGCATTACAAAGTAATGTGTCCCCAAATATTTTTCTCTCTTTTCTTAGAAGATATATAGATGAAACAATAAAAGCAACATTACTGTTCACATGGTTCAAACTGTCTAGTTCCTTCTTTTGGTATTCAGAAGAGTTCCTACTCATCTGGAGTAATAGATCCAATAATGCCTTTTGTAATCAACAGTCTCTAACTATATTTTGCTAGTTTTAGATTGAAAAATATACAAATATAATTGTCCTGGAGTAAAACATTTGTGCAGTGAAATGGATGCTGAGATATGACCAAGTGAATGTTGATTAAAAGGCCCAGAAGCATTGGCAGAAGAATAGACATAGAGATCAATGCAGTAAAATTCAGAGTCCCAAAATAAACCCTCACATTTACTGCCAGTTGATTCTTAGCAAGTGTGACAAGACAGTTCAGTGCGGAAAGACTAGTAATTCCAAAAAACGATTTTAGCGCAATTGGATTTCTACATGAAAAGAATGAAGTTGGATCGCTACCTTATACCAGACACAAAATTTAATTCAGATCAAAGATATAAAAAGATTAAAGACAATTCAAATAAATCAAAGATAAACCATAAAACTCTTTGGAGGAAATATAAGCCTGTATGACCTTAGATTTGTCAATAGTTGCTTAACTATAATACTAAAAACCAGACAACAAGATAAAATAAAATGGATTTCATCAATATTGAAAACTCTGTGCATCAAAGAATATTTCTCAAGTAACTAAAAAAAGATACCCTATACAAGGAGGGGGAAATTTTCAAGTCATAATTTATGATTAACGACTTAATCTAAAAATATATAGCCAGGCATGGTGGTGAACACCAGTAATCCAAACATTCTAGAAGGCTTGAATCAGGAGAATCACCAGTTAAGCCCAGCACGGGCAACTTAGCAGTTCTGTGAGACTCTGTCTCAAAACACTGAGGGTGGTAGGAGGGAGCCATGTAGCATGGTGGGAAAGCCCTAGGTTTTGTCTTCAATACTTCAAATAAAATAAAATATGTAAACACTATCACAACTCAAAGAGGCAAATAAATTAAGAATAAAGTTAAAGGAAGTTGGGGATGCGATTCACTGCCACAGCGACTGTCTGGCAAGTGTGAGGCCCTGAGTTCAATTCCTGGTACCAAAAAAAAAAAGAAATAAAAGTGATTAGTCTTAAAGAAAAAGAATACAGTTAAATAATAACCTTAATTAAGAATAAAGGATGTGAATAAACATTTCTGCAAAAAAAAAAAACAAAAAACAAATACAGGTAACCACTAAACATCATAATGAGATACTACCTCACTATTATTAGGATGCAGGTATAAAACAAGAAGTGGCAGGGCCAGGAATTTAGCTCAGTGGTTCCAGCGCCTGCCTGGCAAGCACAAGGACCCAGATTTTATTCTCAGTAACCACACACAACAATGCCGGGCCTGGTGATGAGACCCCGTCTCAAAAAAAAAAAGTGGCAAATGTTCACAAAGATGTGGATGCATTGGGATTTTCTTTCACTGCTTTTGGGATGCAGCGGAATGTGGCTCTTTGGAAACACTTTGGTCATTCCTCAAAGTTTTTTTTTTTTTTTTTTTTTTTTTTCTTGAGATAGGATCTTGCTTTGTATTTCAGGCTAGCCCAAAGCCCACTATCTAGTGTGAAGCCCAGGTAAGTTTTGAACTCACACCAGTCCTCCTGCTCTGCCTCCCAAGTGCTAGGATTACAGGCGGGAGTCACCACACCCAGCACTGTGGTATGTGGTGCTGATTGCTGGTGGGCATGAGTCTCCATGGCCCGTAGTGTTGTATGTGGTTACCCAAGATCAAACCCAGGCACTTTCATTTGCAAGGCAGGCGCCGGAACCACTGAGCTAAATCCCCAGCCCCAAAAGGTTTTAATAAGATGAGATCCCAGTTGTTGATTCTTTCTGCTAGTTTCTGTACTACTGAAGTTGTGTTTATTAAGTCTTTCCTACACCAGTGTCTAAGGACTAAAATCATATGATCATCCCAATAGATGAAGGAAAAGCATTTGATAAAATCCAACACCCATTCATGGTTAAAATCCTACAGAAAATTGGAATAGGAGATCTTTATCTCAACCTGATAAATACTACTTATAAAAAAGCCAAAAGCTAACATCGTATTATATGGTCAAAGACTGAAACCTTTTACATTAATATCAGGAACAAGACAAAGATGTCCACTAACACCATTCCTGTTCAATACAGTGCTGGAAACATTAACGACAGCAATTACACAAGAAAAAGAAAAAAAGGAATAAAGATAGGAAAAGAAGAAGTTAAGCTGTCAATATTTGCTGATGACATGGTACTCTGTATAGAAGATCCCTAAAACTCAGCCAAAAGACTGTTTAACTTAATCATTAGATTCAGTACAGTAGCTGAGTATAAAGTCAGCACCCCAAAATCAATAACCTTCCTATACACAAATAATAGACTCAGTGAAAGACAAATAGGGGAAACAATTCCTTTTATAATTAAAAAAAAGAAATATCTAAAAATCAAGCAAACAAAAGAGATGAAAGAACTCTTCTTTGAACACCACAGCACTCTGAGAAAGGAGATCAAAGAGGATATTAGGAAAGACATTCCTTGTTCCTGGTAGGAAGAACCTTTATTGTCAAAATGTCCATACTCCCAAAATTGCTACATAGATTTAATGTAATTCCAATTGAAATCCCAGCAGCATATTTCAAAGATCTAGAGAAATAATCCAGAAATTCATCTGGAAGCAGAAAAGACTTAGGAAACCAAAAGCAATTCTAGGCAACAAAGACATGGCAGGGGTATTACAATTCCCAACTTGCAACTATACTTCAAGTCCACTGAGTTAAAAACATATAGTACTGGCAAAGAAACAGATCCAAAGACCAGTGGAATCTATTAGAAGATACAGAAGCAATCCCCTGCAGAAACAATTCAGACATACTAAGTCACCTCATCTTTGACAAAGGAGCCAAATATCCTCAGTGGATGAAAAATAGTCTAATAAACGGTGCTGGAAAAACTTGGTTTCAACTTGCCAAAGATTAAAATTAGACCTACATCTTCCACCATGCACTAAACCAAAATCAAAGTGGGTTCAAGATCTAAATATTAAAACCAAAACACTAAAACTGCTGGAAGATAGGTTAGGTAGAACTCTTGGAGATAGTGTCTCAGGTATTTTATTAGAGTAGCCAAAAGCTAACACATTCAGATTTTAGGGAATATTATTGTACCTCCCAAAGTGAATCTCTGCTTTTTGGGTGCAATTTACTGCTCCAATAAATGTTACATTACTCAGCTTTCCTTTGCAGCTGCATGTGAGTATATGCCTAAGTACAAGCAAATGGAATATGAGTAAAATGGCATGTGAAATTTCCGAGTCATGGAAAAAAGAAATTCCTTGGCCTTGAAAGTCTAATTCTCCCTACTTGAGGGGCACAAACCAGATACAACATGACCAAGTGTTGACCATGCAAATGGCAACAGTATCTAAAGAGATGAGAAGCCATGACTCAGAAGTAACTGATTCACTGCAAAAGGTGAGAGAGGGGCCAGGGGGCGGGGAGAGAGAGAGGATAGAGGAGAGAGAACCCTTTTTTTTTTTTTTAACAATGAGCTATCACATTGACTCTTGGCCTAATCTTACCCTTATAGCAGGAAAGGCCAAGGTGGAAGCAGTGGATGGTTTCTGATATTACAGCAATAGTCCAGTCAAGAGATAATGGTACCATGAATTAAGGAGTGTGGAAGTTGGACTTATTTGCTCACAGATCAGTTCTTCTCCCTTATCTTGGTCTGTTTAGTTGGCTGGTTTGTGTTTTGCCTTTTTTCAGATCCTCGTCACCTTTCTTCTGATTGGATTTAGGCACTGTTTGGAGACAGGGGAGTAAAACTAAGGAAAAGACAGGTAGTTTCTTCTTCCCCTCTTTTCTCCTTCTCCCTCCTCCTTGTACATATGCATGTGGTGTGCATATGTGTGTGTGCGTGTGTGTGTGTGTGTACATGTTGTGTGCCTATGTGTTCTCACACAGCATATCTGGCAGACACGGGGCTCTTTCCCCTGCTACAGCCACAGTTCCAGCTTTCTTTGGATGTCCTTGATTCTTCTCTTCCTGCTTCTGTCTTTCCCACTTAAATATGGCAGAAGCTTCCTATTGTGGTTGATCTCTGGTTATCTTACCATCTGCATTTGGCGTCTCACTTCTTGCATCCCCGTGTAACCAATTCCCTGTCATAAATCCCCTCTGTTTCAACTAGTTTTTGTATTTGTGATGGAATATAGACTGACACAATAGAGGTGTAGATCAGTGGGAAATAATAGAATTGGAGCATATTTTGAAGTAGAAATGATAGGATTAATGAGGAAGTACAAGGGAAGAAACTTAACATTCAAAACAGCACATTTTCTTGTAACTTCCCTACTGAACTCCATCTCCATCTTCCCAGACTCGGCAGATTGTATCGCCATTTACCCAGTGCATATCCTCAGATGAGTTATTCATTTATTCCATTATAAAATTTTATCCCAGCTTTGGTGACATGTAGAAAATTGAATTATAATAATCCATGTACACTTCATAATACCTGATCAAAAATCTTATTTTGGAAATAGAGCCACTTCACACATTACTGTTAATTTCAAAAATTCCAGTGAATATTTCAAAGACTCCATTGAGAGAGAAACTACAGATTCTGTGTTCACATTAGAGAGGCTGGACCCAGGATTGTTGGTAAGACAACTTCAGGAAGGTAGGGACGTGCAACAATCCCAACAACCCAGTTTTTGCTACATCTGTTGGAAAACTAGGGCATTTGTTGATAGGCTGAAACAGGGACACTGGGCATGCTTGTGCAAAGTGACTTTTAAGACTAAGCTCAGAAAACTTATTTTCCTTTTTTTTTTTTTTTTGGACCATGAGGATAAAGACAATCTTTGGGGGAAGAAAAAGCCTTCCAAATAGTACAATGTTGTTAACCTCGCTGAGCCTCAGTTCACAACTCTATCAGAAATGCAGAAAATAGTAACTCTCTTGTAAGACTACTGTATTAAATCCTTGATTGGCTTTTGAGCATGGTATATAACATACACTAGTAATCATTTTTTTTTCTCCTGCTCTCTTCTTCTGTCCAGCAGGTAACTTTTAGAGTAACTTAACTATTACTATCTGTGACTTAACACTCTCAATTAAAAATTATCTTCCATACATATGGTCCTTGTAATAAATGTTGAATGTGGTTTGAGTCTCATAATTCAGTGGAAATATTTTCACTGCAGACATCCATTGTCAACTTAAGTTTGTGGAGAAAACACTTTTCAGTAAAGGAGTTGAAAGTAAAATTTTGAGAAGAAAAGCAAAACATTGTGATTTGTGCCCATGTAAGACTAGCAGTTTGTAAATGTAAGGGCACTGGCTCATAGAAATCTCTTCTGTCATGAGCACTATTGTTTGATTCTTTTGACTTACTTCATTGTATACAAAGTTATAGTTATATAGATAACTCATATGCTTCATAATAAAATTTACAAATATTATTTTACAACCTTTCTTATATAAAATCCTTAAACTCCAGTTTATGAAGTCATTATATACCAAAGTCAAATTGAAAAAAATAACTCAGGATGATTTCTTTGTTTTATTCTGTTTTGACTTTTAAGGAAATTAAGTTCTGAAACATTAAACATGGTGCATGTATGATTACCAGATTCTGTTTGCTCAAGAGTTTCCCTGCTCTTTTTGCTTACAGCCAAAAAGGGAGGAAAAAAAGTTAAATTTAGCTATTTTCCTACATCAGTGAATGTAATGATTAATTTCATTTGTTAAATTGGCTAGGTCACACTACCCAAACCTTAGTCAAACACCAGCCTACATGTCTCTTGAAAGGTATTCTTTAGATAAACTCAGCATTTAAATCATTTATCCAGGGAGTTGAAGGACTTTAGAGAAGAGATTCTGGAGAAAGAGGAAATCCTGCCTCCAGCCCCAAACTACAACATCCCTTTCCTCGGTCTCCACCCTGATCACTTGCCCTGCAGATTCAGACTTGCCAGCCCTATCACATGAGTCAATTTCCTAAAATAAATCTGTGTTCATACACATCCTATTGTTTCTGTTTTTTCCGGACAACACTAATAATAGAGTGGAGAAGAACCAAAACAAACCAAGTATCAAAGTAGCAAAAATATTTTGCCAGATGAAACATTTTAGATCTTCTAACTCTCTTTGTATCATTTACTTTTCATCGATCAACTGCCATTGGACTTTGTAACCTATGTAGGTTTATCTCAGCAATTCAACTAATATCAAAATCTCATTCTCAGCCAGATATGATGGCACATGCCTATAATCTTGCCTACAGGAGGCTGAGACAGACGAATCACTGTGAGGTTAAGGCCAGCCTAGATTATATAGTAAGACCTCATCTCAAACAAAACAAAACAAAACAATTCACCTCATTCTCTTTTTTATTTTAATGGTTTAATTTAGATATAATTCATATTCCCTATTTCATTTATTCAAAATATATAATTTGATGACTTGTTAGTATAGTCATAGATTTGTGCACAACTTTAGAACTGTTTTCACAGAATTGTGCATAATTTAGCACCTTTTTATTATCCCAAAAAGAAACCTTATGTCTTAGTAATCACTCTGATCCTGCTTCTCTATATCCAGCCCTAGATAAAGAGTAATGTACTTTCTTTCTGTTTCTGTGCTTTTACTTAGCCTGATACTTTACATAAATGAAAACATAATATGTAGTCTCTTGTGAGTGGTTTCTTTTGCTTAGTATAATGTTTTTAAGGTCTACCTGTTTGTACTATATATTGGATCTTCATTTCTTTTATTGACAATTAATATTCCACTTTGTAGCTAAAACGTATTTTATTTGCTCATTCATCAGTTCATAAACGTTTGTATTGTTGCCACTTTTGGCCATCCATTATCATTTTCCTTGATGTAATATTAAAATGTGAAATGAAAAAAGTAGGAAAAAATTGAATTCTGAAAAAATTACTACTTTGATGAATGATCATTGATTAAATCATTAATTAGATTCAGAGCACAATATTACAGCCACAATTTCTACTAACGAATCATTTCTAAAACTACAACTAATAATAAAACAGTTTTCAAAATGGATGCTTAAGGGAAAGAAACAAATTTGATAGTTAATAAAAAGGAAACAAAGCTTATGTATATAGGGGGAGGAGGTGAAGAGGGGAGAGGAACAGGAAAAATGAGAATCAAGATGTATCATGTTCAGGTACAAATTCTGAATGTTGAATGTGATCATAATGTATGTATAAAATGTTCCAATAAAAATAATTAAAATAAAACAAAACAGGGCCAGGAATTTAGCTCAAGTGGTACCGTGCCTACCTTGGAAGCACAAGGACCTAGTTCGATCCCCTGTACCACAAAAAAACAAAACAAAAACAAAAATAGATTCTTATTGCAAGTATTTGTAGTTAAGTGCTTTTGTTTATTGGACAAGATATTGAAATGACTATCTTGGCCTTGTCACCCCAGTTGTATAAGCCAAGAGGTTAAGAATACTTTTGACAAGGAGTAACAAAATGTTCTGCTTAGCTTTGAAAAGGAAGTATGTATAGATGATTTTATTATATTCGTATGAAGCTGAGTATCAAGACAGTATTTCTGCAGGATCTCATTTCCAAGTCACAAAACTTATTTTTTAACTTCAGAACCCTTGTTGGATGACAAACCTATTCAATATAAATAGAATAATAAATTCAATAAATTTCAATTATTCAATAAATTTATTTTTAAAAATTCATTTTGAAAAATGAAATGACTGGATGATTTTGACTTTGAGTAATAACTATCCATGCCAGCCTGATACAAGAAATTTTAAATTTGATCCTAATTTCACTTTTCATGTAAAATAATTGCTGTGGTCATTGAAAAATTCCAAGGTGAAGCTTCTTTTAATTTTGCTTAAAGTACCTAGTAGAGCAGTATTATTTCATAAGGTAAAAACATAACAATAGCTAAGCTTGCAAAGAGCAGAGGTATGCACCACAACAAACAGTAAAGTCAACTAGACTTAGTGTGGAATAAAAAGGCTTAAGAATTCTACAAAATTATGAAAGGAAGCAGGAACTTTAAATTATTTTTGAAGTTTTTGCCTTCTTATCAAACCTAAAACTTTAGATTTGGTTTGCCTGAAGTTGTGTTTGTACTGGATAATATTAACTATTAGTGAAATAATGAGAGTTGCAATTTGACTTGCCTTCATTTTACAGAAGCCTAATAGAGCAAATCATTAGGTAGGCAACATTTATCTTGGGTGTGCCTTCATTCTCATTTCTTCTGTTTCTGTTCTCCTTGTTCCTCCTCATAAAAAAACATGCTTAGAGAACATATAGATGTGAAAGGCTCACTTGTTTTTTTAAAAATAGGTATTTTTTAAAAGGCCATAAAAACATGGAGTAAATTATTACAAATGAAATTTCACTTATTGTACACAGATCAGAACCTTTCTTTCTTTCTTTTTTTTTTTTTTTGACAAGGTTTTCCCTTTGTAGTTCAGGCTGGCCCTGAATTCAGCCTCAAACTCAGCAATCCTCCTGCCTCTGCCTCCCGAGTGCTGGGATTACAGGTGTGAGCCACCACACCCAGCACTGTAGTATGGGGTACTGATTGCTGGTGGGCGGGAGTCACCGTGCCCTGCATTCTTGTATGTGGTTACTGGGGATGGAATCTGGGACTTTGCACTTGCAAGGCAGGTGCCAGAACCACTGAGCTAAATCCCCCACCCTCAGAGCCTATTGTACATTTTAGAGCCTTTTTGAATCTGCACTATCTTTTCCACAGTGAGCAAGCCCTGCTACACACTCACAACCATGTAAACCTGACTTGCAGAACTATAAAATGAGTATGTTTCATTGGAGGAAGCGAGCTCTTAGAGCACAGTTACCAGGAGTAGCTTTTGTCTTACAAATCTGCAACTTGTGGAAAAGGGGGTGATAGAAAAGACATAGCTGGTTCAGATCACACAATCAGAGGACATGAAGATGCTGAGTGCAATAAGCACACCTCGAAATAAACCAGTTCTGGCCTCTTTTGACAGAAGTGCTACCTCCTGCTCTGTCTTCTCACAGAGCTCTTGATGGCAACTGTAAGCTGAGTATTCTTGTTTAGAATATCCATAATATTACCCAAAAGTTTCCATAGCATGTAGGTTTATAAAAACAATAGAACATTTATTTGAAAATAATGTAAGCTAAAATATGGCAGACTTAGATACGGGTTTACTGTTTGAAAAAAAAGTGGAGTAAAACTGGCATTTTCTCCTGGTTTAGGAAATCACTCCAAAGAAGAATAGAAGCAGAAGTACAACTTAAGGTACTGTCATTGCCCCCATCTTGTCCCTGAGACACGATACATGACATCTGAACTTTAAGGAGGAAAGGTTTGTTTTGGCTCATGGTGACAGTCCCAGGTTAGCTGCCTTCTAGGCAGAGGTGGATGGTGGGAGGATCTGGTGGAGGAGAGCTGTTTGTATCATGGTGGCCACGAAGCCGAAAGTAAAGGGAGAACATGGGAGGGAGGTGCACTGTCCAGGTCCTGCCCCTGTGACCTGCCGTTAACCAACCCTGCCTCCTAAGAACGTGGTTAGCTCTGAATTCATCCAGCACCCCCATGACCCTATCACCTTCCAGAGACTCCACCTCTAAATACAGGATAATGCAGGGATGTTTTAGTTCTAAATCATAGCAGGCACATACTAAAGTCTAAGCTGTAAATTGGTACAAGGGCTACTGAAAGCAGTGAAGAACAGACGGGGTACAGGGTGCCTGTGAATGCGAATTTCTGTGGGAGCTGCTGCTCCCCAGAGGAAGAGCACACTCATGATGCAGAGCTGCCATCCCATGTGTCCTGACGGGGAGGTATGGAGGTAGTGACAGGAGCATGCACATTCTAGTTGGATTCTAAGATGTAGGGGTGGCAGAACTGCCTCACATGACAAACCATGTTTTAAGAAACAGTCGCTTGGTGAGGCAGAGGATTGACGAAGGAGCCAGCCTGGTGTGAGTCCCATAGCTGCCTATCTCTTTCAAACCGAAACAGGCAATAGTTAAAGGACTCTTGCACTTGCCTGAGTGTCCTAAGGAGGCTAATAAGTAGGCCTGGACACAGTTGTAGAATCTACTAACTTTTTAAAAATGTCTGTTCTTTAAAACTGTGAAATTTTTCCATACTGAAGTACTACTGTGGCATAAAGGATTCACTTGAGTCATTTATAAGTAAAATGGATACACTTTGAGACTAAAGTCAAATGAAATAAGTCAGACACACAGCTTAAATATGTAAGATTTAAGATAGTTTCTCATATATGAGAACTCAAAGTATAAAGAGCAGAATAAAAGATAGGTAATAGAAATAAGGGAGGATAGGTCATTTGCAAAAGGAAATGTGACCAGGAGATGGAAGGACAGGAGAGAAAGGAGAGAAAAAAGAATTAACGTGTTAGGTACAAATTCCCTGTGATCAATATGATCATCATGTACAGCAAACATGTACTAATAAAAATTAAAATTCATAAAAAGTAAAGAGCATATTATTTTTTAAAAGCTATAAACAACTGTAAATGCAAGTATCTTAAATATAAACATAAATATCTATAAGATCTCTATAAACATAAATATCTGTAATATAGATGCAAAACAGTCCCACTTATAGTGAGAAATCCAAGTTAAAATTAAACTGAATACCATAAATAACCCATCTAATTAGAAAGAATAACAACTGTTTGCCAACACTGCATTAGTGAGCATGTATGAAAGAGGTATTTTCACCTATGGCTGACAGGAACAAAATTTGGAATACTCTTTATGTAGGGCTACAACATTTATCCAAATTACATACATACCCTTTAAATCAGAGTGTAGTTGTAATTTTAGTAAATTCTACCTGTATGACTTGATCCTACAGATTACTTACACATGTGAAATTTGATATATCCAGCATAATGTAAATCTTCCCGATCTTGTAAAAGCAGGAAATAAATATTCATTAATGTGGAACTTATCAATGAATTATTGATTACAGCCATTTGATGAAATACTATGTTGCTGAGGAAAGAAGTTACATGTTATTGCTACATAATGAGTTCCAAGTATAGATTAGTGAGGGAGAAACAGCTTCAAAGTCTATAAAATTTTGAAGAAAATTTATTACTATATTTTTTTAACTATCAGAATTTTGAGACATAAATACGTAAATTAATAAAAAGCTCTGTGTGATTCTGCTTGTTATGGCTTATATTTACACGTCATCCCAAAGCCTCACACACTCGTAGGTGGGGCTCTGGGAGGTGACTAGATCACGGATGTGTGCCGTGCGATTAGGCTACTCACTGGTTTGCTGCCTCCTGCCTACTGTGTCATGATTGTCTCCTTCTGCCACACAGCCCGGCCTTGGAACCAGCAGATTATCAATGGAAACCTTCACAAACTGTGAGCTCAAAATAAACCTTTCCTCCTCTAATTTTTGAGAGTCAGATGCTTTATTCCAGCAACAAGAAAAGTAACTGAAATCACTAGTGTGTACATATAATCTCTTTTCTAAGAAATCTGCAAATCCCTTTAAGTAAGAGTGACTAAGAGAAATGTCTTTGAACTGAGGTTTTGCTTCTTTTACCAAATCAGTTCTGGGTTCTCTACTCCTGTATTCTGAGTTTTATCCTGTTTGTATTACCATGCTTGGCTGAAACAGAATGGTACCTCCTTGCCACAAGACTTAAATGACTAAGTTCAGATAGCTATTGTATTTGTTCTGTACAAATGCTCTGAACTCCATACTTTGAACAGAAATCTTCATAAAGGTCTAACTATATTGGTTACCCTGAATTTAAGGAAATATCCATTTATTTGAGGATCTGCCATATTAGGAAATCTTTCCTTTGGGGGCGGGTAATTCTTTTATAACAAGGATAGAGTAATTCAAGACTGCAAAAACAAACTGATCAAAGATGATTAATGTGCATTTTATTTTCTATTAAATGCTATGTTCAAACAATAATTGTAGTTAATCATATTCTTCTCAGTTGTTTATTTGAAAGTAGAAAACTTCAATTTTCTAAATCATCCTGGGCTTTAAGTTTATAGCTTGCTTATGACTGGAATTAGACAGTTGAGGCGATATTGGAGACCTATGAGTAATCTCTGTAGGGTATTTTTAGGACATTATTCTGGTAAATTAAAAGGATATCTCAACTCCATACCTTTAAAATCATATATATTTTAATATACTATATATAAAAATTATATATAAAGTATAAAAGTATTTTTATATATGTATCTAAGTATTTTATATTATATGTAAATAGACAAATATATGTATATCATTTTTCCTGAGGTGGAATTGCAGCCTCTTAATGAGATTTACTTATACTCTTCTGCTACCCTATTAAGCTTCAACCATTGGCAAAGTCCCACTAGACCTGTCTAAGCTAAAGGCTATTTGCTATTAAAACAGAAGGAAATGTCTCTGCCTAAGTAGATTAGCGAGACATAAATCAAGCAAGCCAGATTTCTAAACAAGGGATCTTTAAGCAAGGAATTTGCATATTTTATTTCTTCTTGCTTCATGCAAACATCCAGATATTGCTTGGCAAACTTTGGCCTACCATACTTAGAACAGTGGTTATAACATTAGTACAATAGTCATCTTTCCATAACTGCTGCCAGAGGAATTTCAGGCTTCATGTGGGGATTTTCATAGTAATTCCCTCCTAACACCCTGCAGTACCCTTTCTTTAAAAATGTCACCTGGAGCTTTGTAAGCAGACGGGTTTCTTTACCTCTATCTGGCAAGTTTCATTTTTCAAATTTTATATATGCTTTTCTATTTGGTATTTTTACTCTCTTACATTAGCTTCTGGCTAAAAGACCAATTTTCTCATTTAATTTAGTTGGTAAATTTAAATTTTTAATTTTATAAAAGCTCAAATAAAGGAGTGGAATCTATGTTGTCCTCTGCATTACAGAATTAAAATTTCCTCAATTCAGATGGCTTTCGCTAATAGGGGTTTGTGACTGTATTAAGCCTGCTTGTGTTTTATGGTGTGGTCTGACGGGAGTTACATTGTTGTCCACCTTGGGCTTTTTTGTTTGTTTTTGTTTTTTTGAGACAGGGTCTCACTTTTTGTAGTTCAGGCTGGCTCTGAGATCAGCCTTAAACTCACAGTAATCCTCCTGCCTCTGCCTCCCGAGTGCTGGGAGTACAGGTGTGAGCCACAACGCCGGGCACTGTAGTACTTGGTACTGATTACTGACTGGCATGAGTCTTGACACCTGCTAGTGTTGTCTGTGGTTACTGGGACTGAACCCGGGCCCTTGTGCTTGCAAGAGGGGCGCTGGAACCACTAAGCTAAATCCCCGATCCTGCCCACCTTGGTTTAATGCTTTTCTCTTTCCATGTCTATACACTTTTACATAAGTATCACTCCCTAACAGATTTCACCAGTGGAGCTCCTGTATCTGCCCTTTTTATAACAAAATGTAATTTATGATTATCTTTAAAACTGTTCTTAATAGGGGTGAGGCAGAGTGTGTGGTGCTCCTCTCTTCTTTGGATAGGAATGTGTACCTGGCAAAGCCTCATCACCTTTGTCAGGTGACATGAGGAACTATGGAAAGAAAAAGGGACTTGGGATTTCTTAGAGGGAAGTAGAGTATTGATTTTTAGGTAGAAACTCAGGTAGAAAAATTTGTGGCTTAAAACACAATTTTATTATCTTATCTGTAGGTGAGAAATGCAACTTAGTAGATTGTTATCTTGCCTTTTTATCTTTTATATTTTATTGTTTGGTTTATAGCCTCCTTTCTCCATCTTCAAAAGCTAGTATTATAACATCCTCTGACTTTTCTTCTATTGCCACAGCTCACTATTTGACCACACCTGGAGAAAGTTTTCTAATTTCAATGATGCAGGTGATGAGGTCAGACCCACTCTGATAAAACAAGACAATTCTTTATCTCAAGGTCTGTAAATGAATCCCATCTGAAAATGCTACAGTATTCATCCAAACTAGCATCATCTCTTACCCGTGTCTCTCCTGAATTGGAGCCCCTTCCTTCTGGTCTCCAATGTTCCAGTTTTGCCCGTTATAGATAATTTTCTCAAATGCAAAATCAAATTTTGTTGTCCAGATTTTATGTTTAAGGTATCTGCTGAATAATCAAGAGGATTTTACATTGTTGTCTGGTACATAAATGGGCTACTGCAGTATAGCTGGTACTTAAAACCATATGGCAAAATATAACCAGAAGAGTAAGTGTAGATAGAGAAAAGACTATGAATTGTGTCTTGGAGTATTTCAGCATTTAGAGGTTTCAGTAATGAAGGAGTCAACAAAGTTCCTAATTTGTCTGTGAATTTGAGCACTGTGAAACTAAGAAATGTGGCTTCCTTGAAGGCAAATGAAAAATGTATTTTAGGAAGAATAAAGTAATCTGCTGTGTCAAGTGCTGCTGAAAACCAAATAGTTTTGCCAGTAAACTTGGCAAAATGTAAGTAATGCTCTCAGAGTAATTTTCGTGGAGAAGTAGATACAAAAGCCTAATTACAGTGTGGCTGCTATGGAAATATGCCATTTGTATTCTCTGCTGTAGGACACATCACTGATTGACAGCCCAAGCTGATGCTCCTGTAAACTTATCAGTGGGTATATGGTAAGACCAAGTGTACCCCAGGCTGTTAGGCAGTGATGGAACCGTGTTGGAGTCACTGTTGGACTCTGCTAACATGCAACATTGACTTAAGAAACTCACCATGAGCCTCACCAAAACTAAGTTCTCGAATTAAGGTCTCTCTGATCTTTTCTTTTGCCTCTTCCTGAGGACAAAGGAATTTTCTCTGATATCTCCTTATATGACTAAGGGAAAGTTTCCCAGAAGCAATGCAATTATTTGATCCCATCTGTTACAGTTTAGATGTCCTCCCAAAGCCTCCTGAGACAAGAGGACTGCAAGTTTGTGACCAGCCTCATGAACTTAGTGAGGCTGTCTCAAAACTTAAAAAAAAAAAATTAAAAGGGCTGGGGATGTAGCTCAGAATGCTTGCCTAGAATGGTCTGAATCTCCATAAATGAAAAAAAAATTAGAATTTTATCTTTCAACGCTTCTATTGAGTTTTTCCATGGTTATTTGTTATCATACAAGTTTATTTTAGTTTATAAGAGAGAATTATTTTCTGTCTTATGGATTTTGAATTTTTTGGACTGGAGGCTACATGAATTGGAGTGAAACTTACTAGAAGAGAAGAATTAAGACCCTCCAAATCTAATTACTAATACCTCTTTTTGGCAAATCAGTTTCACTAAAGAAGAATCCTTCATTCTTTTATTTAGGGAATATCAGCCTCACCAGCAGGATAAATTGTTGTTATATTTATATATGTAATATATTTTTTTCAAAAATCAGATTATGCATAGTGCTTTCTAAAACTTCTTTGTTTCTAATGTTATCTCTTGGACATCTTCCCAAGTCTATATATATAAGAATGCATAGGAAAATCAAGTAGTTGTCTACAGTTCCATGTTATACAGTAGCCAATAATGTACTTAAACAGTTTCTAGTGCGTGGACATTGGGATATTTTCCCTCTGTAACAGCACTGCACTGATGTCTATATCTTCCTGTGCTTTTGCAAGATTAATTATAAACTATAGAATTAGAGTAATGGGATCAAATAATGAGCATATATTCACTTTTTGTCAGTATTGCTGTTATGGCTTGGCCTTAATCTTCTTCTGGTTTTTCTGTTATAGAGAGGAACCATAATTAAAACAGTCATTTATTATTAGACCTTTATGTTATTTCTACTTTTACAGAGGCTATGTTCTCTTCTTTTATCTTGGACTGCTTCAGAAGCCAAAGAACAGTAGGTGAATAGAGTAGACACTCCACAGAGAGTTTTCATAAAAACCTGAGGTTTTCTTCTCTAACTTCCAGTAACCCCAACTACTCTTATCACATTTAATTTTTTAAAATTTTCTCTAAATCCTCCCTGTCATTTCACATGTATGTCAGAATGTCAGGGCCCAAAACTGACATTCAAATATGTTTTAAAGGTGTGGCCAATTCCAAATTTAGCTGAGGAATACTTTCCTAACTCTTGGATGTCAGAGACCGATTAATATATTTCATTATCACAGTTATCTTTGTGTAACCACCAGCTCTAAACTGCAGCTCATACACAGTCAGTGGTCCCAAGGCTATCAAATTTTATTCATTCATTCATTCACTCATTTATTTATTTTAAAGCAAGCCAGAAATTTTATTTATTAATTTCTTGCATTTGAAGTATTCTTTAATGACATTCTTGGCCTGAGATTCTTTGCCGTACTCCTTAACCACCACAGAACTGCAGCCAGCCACTTTGTGGGCCTTCCCTTCTTGGTTGATTTTGCAGAGGCCGACCCATTCCCCTAGTTTCTTGTTGTCATCAATCTTAATTAGGTGGACTTGGCGCTCGGCGCAAAGGGCCTCCACTGGCTTTATGTACATAGGTTGACCACAGTTGGATGCAAGCACACAAAGATGAATTTGGCACTTGTCGAAGGCTTTGAGACAAAGGCTCTGCGGATTGCACATGCCAAACTGTCGTGGATGAGGGCGGTCTTCGTAGGCTATCAAATTTATAAAATTAGAAACAGTGTCTGGTATATTAGATGAGAGAAAATAGATCCTAGGATTTTGGAACATTGAACCAAAAGATAAAAATGATCAGTAATACCATGATACGTTTTTTTTTTATTTTTTTTA